>PVKS010012618.1:0-53240 GCA_004027875.1 Aplodontia rufa
AAAAATGGGCTGGGTTAGTGGAGAAAAAGTCTGCTGTGGATGATTAAACTGTCAAATCTGCAACTTGACAGGCATAAGGAAATGTAGATTTTCTTTCCTTTAGAACTGGTTAGGCTCGGGGCTGCAGTGGTGGCTAGGCAGTTATGGAGCTTGCCCAGAATGCCCAAGTACATGGGTTCAAACCCCAGCACCCATGTACACAACTAAGTGTCAGAGCAATGAAAGCCATGTGAAAAACTCAATAAAAATTGATTCTCTCTCTCACTGTCCTTCTCTCTTTAAAAAAAAAAAAAAAAAAGAATTGTTTAGGCTCAGTTTTGTTGAAGAAACAGGTGATTTCAAGTCTTCATAACATAAATATGTCTCCTAATGGTCTTTCCCCAAACCCTCTCTTTCCCAGGTAATATACCACAGAGTGAACAAATCAGATCTCTTTTTTTATTTATTAAAGAAAAATTTTGCATGGTTTACTTAACCACTGAGCCACATCATCCCCAGTCTGTTCTTATTTTTGTTCTTTTGAGAGAGAGTCTTGCTAACTTGCTCAGGGTCTTGTTAAATTGCAGAGGGTGGTTTTGAACTTGCGATCCTCAAGCCTCAGCCTTCCAAGATGCTGGGATTGCAGGTGTATGCCATGGGCTCACACAGGACTCTGCCCTCTCTTCTTTATTTTAGTACCTCATAACATTTCCAGCAAAACCAAAAAGAAATTTCCAATTAAAAAAAATAACTTCAACAACCCAGTCAAATTAATAACAACCCAAATTGTGGATAATTAGGTTAAATTTATTTTAAATGACATTCTTAATGTTAAATTTATAAGAAAAAATAATATTAGTTTAAATGCTTCACTTCTTTCAGAATGTCACCTAGGGAAAAACTGAATAGTTTCTGATGAGAGAAAGGTTTTGTTAATCTGAGTTAATTTTTGGTATTTTTTCAACTTTATCTGCCAGCAAAGTGACGTGGTTTCGGTGTAAATTCGGTGTAAATTCCTTTTTAAAATGTAGTCTGTTTTTCTGATAAAAAATTACCAAGGAGAGTAAAAGATCTCCATACTTTGTGACAGTGAACTCCCTTTCAGGAGAAGAATTTAACAATCATTACCATTTGACTCTTGTTTATTCTGACTGGGCAGAATTAAAACTGGTGCTCTGATTGTTATATGTCTTTTTTTTTCTATTAAAAATTGGACACATTACAAAACAACAGTGACTTCGATTAACAGCATCACCAAAGTCAATTCACCAATATTTTTTACTCATTCCAGGCCAAGACCTTAAATCAGAAGATCAGGGTCAGATTTGGATACTGTAGTGTTTCAAGAAAGAATCAAAATTTTAAAACCAACTGCATTCTATTTGACAGCGTCTTCTGTAGTGCATTGATATGTAACTCTGACTGAAGCTCAGCATGCAAGACATTAATCTCAACTTTCATGTAATATACCACTGATGCTCCAGGAAAATAAAATTATAAGACTCTCATGTTATTCCAAACAGATTGAGAAATGTGCCAAGAGGAATTATACCCTAAAATCTTCTATTTTGTTTTCCATAATAGGGGCAAGAGGAGAGAAATATTGTGTACTTGGCTATAAAATCATAATGAATATTTATTCAGCACATTTTTCTTTCAGAAATTGTGTGTGAATTGCACTAGTAAAATGCTTCATTTTCCCACATCACATTGTATGGTACTCAGGTTGTGTGTGTCTGTGTGTGTGTGTGTTTGTGCGTGTATGTCTTTGCATGCACTGTCATAACCTATCTGGCCAAGCGTGAACTGTCTCTAAAGATTAAGTGCACCTATTTTGAACTGGAGGCTGCATGCCATAATTTTTAGCTAACCCGTTTCCTTCTTAGTGAAAACAGAAATAAAAATATATTGTGCACACTTCATTGGTAGAGCCTTTGACCTCAGCTGCCTGTCTAGCTGAGACTGTGATGAATGCTTTGTGTCCCTTCATTTTTAATTGCTCATAAATTGTTATCCCACGAAACACAAAACTAGCCTTGTCCTCATTTTAGTTGGGGTTGGAGGTCAGCCTAACAGTAATACAATTAAGGAGTGTCTTTGTGTGAGGGTGTGGGAGTAAGGAGGGCACTAGGGTTGCAGAGGAGAGGTAAAGAAACGGAGTCATCCTTTCTAAGGAAAGCACAAAGAAAATCCCCACTCTTGAGCAAAAACGTCACATATAGAGTAAATCATGCTTGTTTGAAAATTGTGTCCAAAGTGCTTTGAAGGGTATTTCTGGACAGCAACAAAGAGAATGAATTATATTTCATGCCTGTGTTCAAGCAAAAATTGTGTTTTTGTGATTCATGATGTTGAGGATAAATTAATTCCATAGAAAAATATAAAAGTCTGGTTTTCAAAGTGCCATCTAAACCCACGTTGTTTTCAGAAGAGACTGCATATGTGAACCTAATGGCAGAAGTTAGCCTTCAGCTTCCTGCCACTGTTAGACCCCGGGTTGTGGCTCCTGGCAATTTCTCAGCTCACATCTGATTCCAGTGCACCCTGGATCTTTTTTGTGGGTTTTGCAAAGTCAGTCATTGTTTTCAATTATACTTCCTCTACTGCTCAGCAACTAAGGTATGACCTTAAACAGTCATGCTTCAAATATCAATGGGACTAATGCTTTGAATTTCTTTTCTCATTTGTGAAGACTGTCAAAACCAGAGATGATTATGCATTTTCTTTATTCTGCCTAAAATAGTGTTTAAAGCCCAGCTAGTGGCCTATTGACTGATTTTATTATTTTGATTAAAATAAGCCAGAAGCAGCATGGTCTAAATGGAAACAAAATTGAACTTATAGTGAGACCACGCCTTTTCTTTCTTCCTTTCTTTTCCCCACAATCATTCTTTAGATATTCTTTAATTTCAGACAAGTAGTTTGACCTCTCTGGCTTTTAGATTTCTGTTTTCACAATGAAAATGCACCTTGATTACTTACTTTATTAAAAATAGTATGGGCAAAGAGAAGATTAGAGTAGTCGCTCAGGCTTCTTCCTCAAAATAAACATGTAAAATACATGCTGGGTGCTGTTATGGGTCCTATTCTCATTTTAATTACTATTTGCTTGTTTTAATTATATTTACCACTACCTTTGGCACATTTTGTCAAGCTAGGATAAATTCTGAATAACCAAATCATACCTCCAACATTATCTGCCCAGTTCATTACACATTGAATCTTATTTGTAGCAAGTTAATTTGCTTTACCCAGTAGAATTTTTATTTCTCCCTGACTTAGCTTTGGCAAAATAGAGGATAAGTCAACTACATACCACTCACTAAGGCACAAATTTAGCTGCTATTAATCTCCTCCTACATACAAGTTTTGGAGCACTTAAACCCAGGCATTATCTTAGATACAGAGGATAGAATCATGAAAGTAATTCTGTCCCTAATGGAAGTGATATTCTATTAATTTTATTTGTTCAATCAAATCATCATGACTAAACACTTTTTAAAAGAAGCATAACGCAAGTAGGGGCATCACAAAGGTAGGCTAATAATAATCATTGGTTTACAGATAAGAAACTTGGAACTGGAAGAGTTCTGTTATTCCCTGACTTTGTGATCTTAACCAAATCATTGGATCCCACTTTCCTTATTTGTATAATGAAGGGGTTGGTCTTTTTATGAGATGTCTATATAAGGGAAAATATTTTCCTGTCCCTCAATGAAAGGCAGGGGTGCTAATTACCTTGTATGTCAAGATCAGATATATTTTCTTTTTCTGTTTTTCTTTTGGCTGGAACAATAAAAAATCATCATTTTAAAGGAAAATTTTATTTTTCTTTGCTATTTTGCTCTAAAAGTAAGCTAGCTGCAGTAGCAAATGACTCTGATGCTTGCTTTGCTAGATGTTGACAACGTTGGCACTTTGTCATAAGAAGGAGGGCAGAACTAACTGGTTCATAAGGTTCCCAGTGGTCCGAATAGCAGAAAAATCTGTTAGACTCATGATGAGCAAGTTGTTGGCTGAATTCAGCAGCATATGAGTCTAAAACTGATCATCTGTGCCCTCAGTAGCAACTGCTACTCTACTGCAGTAAGAATCAGTACAGCTTTACTTGCGACCAAAAAGGATTGTAAAGACTCCCAGCCATAACAGAGAAGGAAGTCTTACTTTTATTTTGTATAGCATTTCACTAAATCCTCCGAACTGAAGGAAAAATCTAAACCAAAAATTAAATACCAGATAAAAGGATTAGAGGCATATCAGAGTTTTGCCTAATATATCATAAATATAATTGAAGATGGATTTGGTATTTAAACATTTTTAATGCATTACACATTAATTGGAGAGCATATTTCATATGGAAAATAATATTATGAAACAAATGTCTCAAGATAAGATTTTGAATTAATTATAATATTTGTGAAATGTTATTGGAACATATATGTGAGAAATTTCTCTCTCACTTGATCTTGCACTCTCTCCTTTTCTTAGTTGAAAAGTTCTTTATAGATGTGATGCAGCATTCCAATTTATAACTTTTCTGAAGACCATAAGAACCATATCCATACACCAACATATCTTGCATTTGCAAATGAGCAGTGGAACGAAGATAGAATGAACACGTTACAATCTGATAAACGCATGATTTTCTTTTTGTTGTAGCTAAGTGACTACTTTCATGTATTCCAAGAAAGTAAAAGATTTTGTCTAATTTGTTTTTATTCCAAAGGCCTAAAATAGTGACTAGCCCATAGTAGGTGTTCAGTGGGCATTAACTGAATGGATTTATGTCATTATACACCTGATACATACACAAGAATGTTATGCTTCTGTAAATGAGTGCACAGTGCCAATGAGTCCTAACTTTCCCAAAGCATCCCTTGCTAGTTCCTTCTTCAACTATCACTTCCCCACCAAATTGAGATAACCAAATTAGCTTTGTTCATGTTCTATCTTAGAATATTTTCTGGTACCTCATTTGGCATAGCAAGAATTATATTTCATGTTTGATGTTTCAATTCCTAGTATAATCAATACCCTTTCCTGAGGCCAGTGTCAGTTTTTAACCTATTGTATGAAGGAACAGTAAGATCTAAAATAACAAACACCTCAATAAATTGAATAAACACTTCCTTTGAGGTTGGATATCATAATAATGCTTGCATATGCTATCTGTAAAAGTGTGATTTTGTCATTTATGAGTATTTATGCATATCTCTTTTTAAACAAACTACACCTGAAAATTATTCTTAAAATCTGACTTTCAAATTTTATATTGTTCTGGGGAATTTACATTTGGGCAAAACGCTATACCATTAGAAGATTCCATAGTTCTATAACTGCTCAGAGCAGAAATTTTAAGATCCATGCATTAAAATTGTGTATACATACAAAGCAAATTAATAAAAAGTGTGTGTAAGCATACAAATATGACATTTTTGAAGTTATCATTCAAGCATATTTTGCAATCACATATGAAAATTCAAATGTAAATCCTAAAATTTAATACTAAGCATATTCCAAAGTGTAATTGAACATTAGGGAATTTTATCTATCACTTTACAGCATATTCTTCACCAGAAAGTTTTGGCAGTTTACATTTGCATGGTTAGAACCCCATCATAATTCAACACTCATTTGTTCTTGTCTTGTGTCAGTTAATAAAAGTAAAACAGATAGTGGTATACATTAAGCAAGTATTACGTGTACGTCTAAATGAAGTCACCATATTATTAGTTTCTTACCCAAATGAAGATAATAATATTTCTTTAGCCCTAGCGAACACTGTAAAAAATACTGATCTGGTTAGTGCTTTGAATAACTTAATTTCTGAAAATGATATCCTAAATACACTAAAAGTTGGATGTCTTACCCGCTTTTGATCTCCTGAGTTCTTACTACGTTCGGCCATCTAGCTGGCTCAGAGAACCTCTGTATTCAATGTTTATCTGCTTAAAACTGTCTGACTTGTGGAAAGTCCTGCTATATATTCCTTCTGTCCTTGTAGTTAACAAGGGTTAAAGGTACATCCTTTAAAAATCATAATGTGGATTTCATTAAGATAGTATCCAAACCAATTGACTAAATTGCACATTGCAACAATTTTTAAATGGTGTCTTCTAACTATAAGTACAATCTTAGGATTTAGTGACTCTCAAAATTTTCTACCAAACTCTCCTCCTAATGGATTAGGAACTGAAATACATGCTCCTGGGATCTGTGGAACAATCAAAATGACATATAATCAGAATAATTCTTTGAAGTGACTCATTTTACCTGAAAATATGGATATAAAAGTTTGCATTCTACATCCATAATATATTCATTTATTTTAATAATAAATACCTTCTCCTAAAACTACAAATAAAATTGATGCTTCTGGGGAAAAATCCATTTTGTTCTGTTAGTTTTTCATATTTCCAAAACCCTAACCATTTTCTAGCATAGACTTACACCAGTTTGAGGTAATCATTTAGTGATCAGCACAATGATAAATAATAATAATTAAAGTTTATTGGTCTATGGGAACCCAACCAACATTTCACGCTCTTGTCAGCTGAGAAATGCATAAAATCCAGCCATTCTATTATTCATTTCTTTGGGAAAATAGTCAAAGCCCAGCTTATTAGAATGATTAGATCTGTCTACTTCCTTATCTCTCTTCTCCCTCCCTCTCTCTCCTTTCTTCCTCCTTCCTTCCCTCCCTTGTTTTCTTAATTCCTTCCTTCCCCCCCTTCCTGCTTCCTTCCTTTTTTCCTTGCTTCCCATTTCCTCCCTTCTCTCTCTTTCTCTCTCTCTCTCTCTCTGAAAAATTCTAATTAAAAAGTGACCAAGAAGTCTCCATAGAGAAATCCAAGCCCACCCAAGAAAACCTAGAAGTCAGAAAAAAGTGAAAGAATATCTTTGCCTGACTGTCAATCTGTATTCTCTTTCCCAAGGAAAGGGCAGATCCAGATGACCTCTTTGGAAGATCACTATTTTCTCTATATCTAGCTTGTGCCTAGTTTCAATCACCACATGTACAAAGCAGTAAGTGTATACAAAAAATGGCAAGTGTCCTGGGGTTGTTCACTCTATGCTACAGAAATGCAGAGTTTCAGTTTTTGATATTCTTTATTTCTCTGCCCCTATACAATGGATGTCACTAATGTCACCTTTCAGTAAGATAGCCATGGCCAGCAGAAGGCCTGGAAATGCCAATTGTAATTAACTTTCTTTTCAAATGTGTTTGACAGTTTCATGCTGAGAAGTGCTTCTTACCTTTTGAACTTTTAGATTGCTTGGCTGAGCAAAATGTGTATCATTTTCTTTTAAAATTGCCTTACAAAGAGCTATGCACTATGATATTCTTGCACACGTCAGCCATTTATAAGAGATTTAGATTTTTAAGCAGATTATCCTTGTTCCAAATGAGAGACCTTGCTTTTGTCTGAAGCATGGGCTATGTTCAGGTGCATAGCAGAGCCTTAGGACAAGGACACTCATATATTCATAAATGTCAAAGACAATGACCCTTCCTCATGGGCCTATCATCCCAGCTGCTATACCAGGTAATATTCCTGAGACCTGTGGAAACCAGAGCGATGCTCTTTGACAGTAACTAAAGATAGGAAAAAAATGCTCCTTGGGTCCAGTTTCCTACAATATAGTTATTCATCATTTTTAGAATGACATCAAAAATCAATAAAAATGGAAGAATTCTATAAATGCATCATTTCCTAATTGAGAGGCTTAACCTGACTTTTGCAGTAAGAATAATATACCTGACTGTGACCTACTTAAAAAATATAAAGAAGTCACTTTATGGCGGCTTGTTTCATTCTTTCATTAGGTCTTCCTACTCTTTTTCATAACAGGAGTACTACTGTTAAAAAAAAAGAAGAAGAAAGTTTAGATCCTCACCAGCATTTTGATCAAGGAGAAAGGTTTCATACTTCAATAGTGCACGTAATGGAATTGGTCAGATTTGAAGCATGGGAGCACATTTTATCTTGGATCTTTAATTTTTTTACAGTTCAGCTGACAGAAATTTAACTAAAATGTTGCTTATGTGACCAGTAAGCAGACTCACCAAAATAACATTTGCCTTAATTTTTTGTAGATTGTAAGGAAAAGTTATAAAATAATTACATTTTTAGTAGTCCCTTGATTAATGAGAAATAATTAAAAAATCAGGGATGCAAGATTTTTGTTTCCCCCCTAAAGATATAATATGTCAATTATGCATGATTTTCACATAGGCTGAAGACTCAGAGAATTATAGGGTTGAAAAAAATGACATTTTTAAATTACCTTCTTGAGTCATGAGGTCAAGAGAAGAGACAGTTCATTGAGGTTCCATTGCCCTGGAATGTGACAATATGACCTTTTTTCCAAAAATATAAAAATGAAATTAAAGGCCTCCTTCTCTGTTCATTCAAAGCAAAAAGCTATAATTAACCTATAATGTTATCAACTTCAATATAATTTTGGAATTATAAAAGCCTTTTGGTCCAAACTCCAGATAAAAATATGGGTCAGCTTCCCATAAATACACTATTTGGTGTTCTGTTGAGCTTACTCTTAACATGACCTCTGAAGATCAAGAATGGATGGCTTTCAGCAGTATTTTCTACTGAATTTGGAGAACATTTCACATTTGCTGCTTCAGTTTCAGAAACTAAACCAAAGCCATCAGTGGAGCAAAAGAAGCTACCTAGATGCTTATTATCATTTTGAGAAGATGTCTTGAGTGTTTGCTGGCGTCAACTGGCAGTCTCTTCTCAGGCAGTTAGTGACTTGGTCTTTATATGTCTATTCAATTCCAGTGATTAGGGTTAATGGCTCATTTCTTAGACTCTGACTTCAAGTCAACAAGTGGAAATAAAGTCCTTGCCAGCCCTCTCACTTTACCAACTGCCTTTGAGGGCTGATGGAGAAAGGATCAAATACAGAATCTTTCCCTGATATTTTAATTTTAAAGAGAAAATGATGTAAATAAAATATTGCTCACAAAATTAAATTTGGTATTAACTAGATTTTCCTGAACCCCAACTTAATTTTGATTGCAAGTTTAGGCTATGAAGGAACTGTCCAAAACAGTTCCAGGATGAAATATGACTTAAAAGAGGCAAGATGCAGTAGGGCAAAGGTAGCCTGGAGATTTGGAGTGGCATGCAAGAGTTTCAGTAAGCACAATACCTCTGATTTTCCCTGACCTACTACAAAGTAAAGAAGATAACTCTTGGATGGTAAAGCATGAAAGAATGGGTAGGTAAATGCAGCTGACACTGGCTTATATTTAACTTTGGTTTTCAGGAGATTCTAAGTGTGTGTTGCTTAGTGTTCAATTTTAGTAACAAATTTGTGGGCTGCCTACAAACTCTGAAAAGTTTCTAATTTATTCTGATGTTGTAAGAATCAGGGACATGTACAAACACTAAGGATGCTAAATGCTCAGCTAATTTCTGAAATTGTCACAGTGCAAAGAAACCTACATATACAATATGTCCTTTTATTTCCTAGTTGACTTCCTTTTCCAATTTGCATTCCGCTTTGTGAGCTCACTTGGTGCCTTTTAGCATGGCACACGGAAGCCTAAGGATTATCCTTCCTAAAAAACACTCATGTACACACATATAAGAAAATGCCTGGGAGTGTGTGGAAGGGGACTACTGGTACCTATCGCATCTAATTTTAAAGGCAAATTAAAAAGAAGAAACCATGAATTCATAATGTCCATGCTGTGTCAAACCCTTCCAAAGTGCTAGAAAATAATACATTGGTCAGAAAAATATACCATAAAAAGCAAATAGTCACAGATTATTTTGCTGATAGAATACATGAACTGGAGTACAAAAAATGTACATACCCGAAATAATCATACCTATAAAATTCATGGGTGTGCACTTTATTAGTTTTGAAAATATGATTTATGAGTTTTATTGACTTTCAGCTGGACATGAAACTACAAAGGGTTGAAGCAGTCAATCCGTTGTCTATTTTTTTCTCTCCCCAAAAGACCTCCTCTTATGAAAGTGGGATCCCGAGATTAGAGAAGGAAATGAGAGTAAGATAATTCCATGGCACTGTACTAGGCTCCATATTAATAGTAACTAACTCATAATTTTAACCCTCTGTGAGATATAAAACAAGTCAAAATATCTTTTGAGTCTTTATCCACAGTCCTTCCAGAACCTTCCTTCCTTATCTCTCCATCAAACTGCTTCCATATATCCCAAAATTTCTCAGTCTACCACATCTCAGTCACAGCTTTACTACCTAATCCACTGCATGCTGAATCGTATTCCAAAGTTACCTGTTTCTTTTCATCTCTTCATTTAAAAAAATAAAATAAAATTGTCACTAAACTCAACCCAGAATAACTTACATTTAATTCAAATAGTCTATTTTTAGGTGGTTGAAAATTGGATTATTGATATTTTTTGATACAGCCCTTCTAGAGAGGTGGTAAAGCAAGTTAATAGCAACCTCCTGGATTATAGAGAACCAATCCCAGAAATACCAGCTCCCATTGCCACTTCAGTCTTTCCTTGACCAAAACCCTACACTGTTATGTTGTTTCTCTGAGTACTGGGCTGTCATCCATGGAATCATCTTGGCCCCTATAAGATCACCCGTGTTCCTGACCTCTGGGTTGAGGAGTAAGTTGTGCCATAGTAATAATATGCAAGCCATAAATACAAACTCACAGTCATTTTAAACTTACTAGTAGTCACATTTTTAAAACTAAAAGATAAGTCCACTAGGGCTGCTATAATAAAATACTACAGACTGGGAAACCTAAATAGCACAAATATATTTTCTTATAGTCCTGGAGACTGAAACTCCAAGACCAAGGTTTCAGCAAGATTGATTCTTTTGAGGTCTCTGGTCTCTCTCTGTGGTTTGTGAACATCCACAATTTCACTGATTCTCAATTGGACTTTTCTCTGCTGCACATCATTTTCTTGTGTCTCTTTTTCTTCTTAAAAGGACACCAATAAAATTCAATTAGGATCCACTCCAATGACCTCATTTAACCTTGATTATCTATTTAAAAGCATTATCTCCAAATGTGGTCACTTTGTGGGGTAAGGCTTCATTCAATTTTTGATTTTTAAGGGGACAAAATTTAGTCCATAATAACAGTTCAAATTAATTTTTAAAATGTATTTTTTAACATATTTATTTGTCTAAAGTATTTCAACATGCAACTTTTTATTCCAGGTAACACCTAGATATTATTTCAGGTAACACCTTTTTAAGCTGTAATCTAAGGATCACCCTCATTTTTTCAGCCTTCATAGCTTTTCACCAGATTAAAAAAAAAACAAAAACCTTAGTTACAATATGTACCCAAGAGTCAGGGTTAATTTTCCAAGTGCATCATCCTGACAGCAGCCCACGTGCCTACAACTTTCCTTGCCTAAGCTATTCCTTTTCTCTACAAGGCAACTCAACATCTTTTATTATGAAAAGAGGTACCCCTCGGAGGTGTACATAAAATTGTGTCCCTGGGGCAATGTCAGAGCCATTGAGTGCAGTGACCAAAGAGATAAAACAGATTCCTGCATAGAGCCGTGGCTGTGGCTATCATCCTAGAGAGCCAGCCCTCAAAGCAAATTAAGACTTATTACAGGACACTATTTATGAGTGCTACACCACACTACAAATTTGCTTCTCTGTACATTGGCAGAATTCATTAATTTTCATGTTATATATACTTAGAATTTGATTTTTTCTTTTTAATAAATTTTATTGAGGAGTTGTGTTGTTGGACAATCATAAATGTATATGTAGTAAAAATATGATATGCCCCTGATTCTAATCCAGAATCAACCCAATACCACCCACACCCCAGTCTCTTGACTCTTCCATGTTTCCCCCATAACAGATGTAAATGTGCATATAATATATATATATATATATATATATATGATTGTGTATTTTCCAGAATGAAAAGATTCCATAAGTATTATTTGATTTCTCTGTGGAGTAAAGAGTAAGCTACATTATTGATTCCCCCCTAAATCCCTCCCTATCATCTCTCCCTTTCTACTCCCTCCCTTCTATTCCCTCCCCGCCACACACACACACTACATATCTATGGCTTCCCTAGATTATGTGTTGCATTAACGTTGGTTAGTCCAGTATATGAGCTTGACCTATCACTCAAGACTCGGTTTTGCTCTAGCCTTCACAAATGAGGGAAAACATTTGACTTTTGAGTCTCTGGGTTTGGCAAATTTCACTCAGCATAATTGCTTTCATTGCCATCCATTTACTTTCAAATGCTGTAATATCACTGTTTCTAATAACTGAGTAGAATTCCATTGTGCGTATGTGTGTGTGTGTGTGTGTGTGTGTGTGTGTGTGTGTGTATCACAGCTTTTAGATCCATTTATCCAGTGATGGGCATCTGGTTTGATTCCATAATATAGCTATTGCAAACTGAGCTGCTATAAACATTAATTTTTCTGTGTTGCTCTAATGTGTTGATTCTAGCACTTCTGGAAATATATCCAGAAGAGGGATAGCTGGGTCTTATGGTGGACCCATCCCTAAATTTTTAACGAGACTCCACACTGCTTTGCAGAGTGACTGTACCAGTCTGCAGTTCCACCAACAGTGTACTAGTGTTCTTATCTCCCCAGGACCCCTCCAGCATCTGTTATTGTTTATAGTCTTCATTTTTGCCAATCTGACTGGAGTGAGAATTTTTAATGTAGTTTTGATTTCATTTCTCTGGTTACTAGTGATTTAGAACTCTTTCTTGTGTATTCATTGACTTGCTCAATTTCCTCCATTGAAAAGTTTCTATTTAGCTATCTGGCCCATTTATTGATTGAATTGTTTTCTATATTAAGTTTTTTGAGTTCTTTGTAAATTTTGGATAATAGACCCTGTCAGAGGAATCGCAGGATGTGATTATCTCCCATTCTTTAGGTTCTCTCTTGACAGTTTTAACCAATTCCTTGGCTGAGCAAAAGCCTTTTAGTTTAATGGCATCCCACTCATTAATTCCTGACTTCAAATCTTTCACTTCAGGGGTCTTGTTGAGAAAGACATTGGCTACTCCATATGCTGGAATGTTGCTCCTAATTTTACATCTATCAGTTTTTAGGATATCTGGTTTCATTCCTAGTTCCTTGATCCATTTCCATTTGATTTTTGTGGATGGTGAGAGAAGGATCTAATTTCAACTTTCTGAAAGTGACTGTCCAGTTTGTCCGGTACCATTTGTTGAACAGGCTTTCATTCTTCCATGTTTTTACCCACTTTGTCAAATATCAGTTGTTTAAAGATTTGTGTGATAGTCTTAGAGTCTTCTATTCTATACCATTGGTCTTCATGCCTATTTTGATACCAACACCATGCTGTTTTTATTACTTCAATTCATAGTGTAATTTTAGATCTGGTATTGCAAAACCTCCTATTTCATCTTTCTTCCTTCGTAATGTTTGACCTATTCTGTGTTTCTTGTTATTCCAACTGAATTTGGGAATTGTTTTTTCAATATCTGTAAAGAATGACATTGGTATCTTGATGAGGATTGCACTGAATCTGTGCTTTTGGCAGAATTCACATTTTAATTGTATTAATTCTACCTAACCAAGAACATGGAATGTCTTGCCAACTTTTCAGGTCCTCTTTAATTTCTTTATTCAATGTTCAATAATTTTCATTGTAGAGGCCTTTTAATTCCCTTGTTAGATTAATTCCTAAGGGTTTGTTTTTTTTTTTTTTTTTTTTTTTTTTTTTTTTGAGGATATTGTGAATGGGACCAATTTCCTGGTTTCTTCTTCTGCCCTATTATTGTTAGCATATAGGAAAGCTATTGAATTATACATGTTATCTTGTAGCCCACAACTTTGCTAAATCTGTTTATAAGCTCAAGCAGTTTTCTGGAGTTTTGTTGGGTCTTCCAGATGCAGAGTAAATTTATCATAAAAAGGGATAGTTTGACTTCTTCTCTACCTATTCTTCTCCCTTTGATTTTCTTCTCTTGCCTGATTGCTATGGCTAGAGTCTCAAGAACTAAAGGACTGAATTGAATAAAAAGTGGTGAGAGTGGGCAGCCTTGTCTTGTTCCTGAATTTAATGAAAATACTTTCAACTTTCACTCCATTTAGTATTATACTAGCTGTGGGTTTGTCATATATGGCCTTTACATAATTAATATATGTTCTTTTGAATCACATTAACTCATTTGCGTATGTTGAACCAGCCTTGCATACCTGGAATAAAGCCTACTTGATCATGGTGAATTATCTTCTTGATGTGCTTTTGTTTTGTTTTGTTTTGTTTTTAAGAGAGAGGAACAGTGAGAAAGAGAGAGAGAGAAAGTGAGAATCAATTTTTTTAATTTAGCTTTTCATGTGGTTTTCATTGTTCTGAAACTTAATTGTGTACGTGGTGCTGGGGTTCAAACTCATGTCCTTGTGCATGCCAGGCAAGCGTTGTAACTGCTGAGCCACCACTCCAGCCCCTTCTTGATGTGCCTTTGAATACGGTTTGCTAGAACCTTATTAAGGATTTCTGTGTCAATGTTCATCAGGGATATTGGTCTGTAATTTTTTTTTGATGTGTCTTTGATGGGTTTTGGTATCAGAGTTATGGTTACCTCACAAAAGGTGTTTGGGGTAAATCTAATTTTCAGAAAAAAATATATTATATTGTTTCATTGGAAAAATAAAAATAAAAATAAAAAAGTGTTTGGGAGAGTTCCCTCCTTTTCAATTTCTTAGAATAGCTTAATAAAGAGAAGTGTTAGCTCCCTGTCATAGGTGTGGTAAAACTTGGGGGGGTGGGGTGGGAGTCCATCAGGTCCTAGGATTTTCTTCTTTGGAAGATTTTTCATTGCTATATTGATTTTAGTGCCTGTTATTGGTCTGTTTAGGCTTTCAATATCATCCTATGTCAATTTGGGAATGTTGTATGTGTCTAGGAATTAGTCCATGTCTTCCAGATTACCTGATTCTCTAAATCAGTTTATAGTTTTCAAATTATGTTCTGATAATCCTTTGGATTTCTGAGGGGTTAGTGTTGATCACTCCCTTTCATTGATGATTTTATTGATCCCTATCTTCTCTAGAGTTTTGAGCAAAAAAGAGTGCAGGATTTTATCAAAGGCCTTTTCTGCATCCATTGAGATGATCATATGGTTTTTGTCCTTGATTCTGTTTAAGTGGTGAATTATGTTAATTGTTTTGTGTATGTTGATTTGCTTGATTTCCCTCATTCTTTTAGTGAAATTGGCAAGGGGTTGGTCAATTTTATTTAGTTTTCTGAAGAACCAACTCATTGTTTCATTGATTCTTTTTATTTGTTTTCTGTTTTGTTTTATTTTTCATTGATTTCAGCTCTGATCTTGATTATTTCCCATCTTCTGCTGGCTTTGGGATTAGATTCTTCAACCTTTTGTAGGGATTTGAGGTGGAGCCTAAGCTTATTTATTCGGGGGCTCTCCTGACTTTTAATGTAGGCATTCAGTGTTATAAATTGTCCTCTTAAGAATTCTCTCATGTTGTCCCATGGGTTTTGATATGTTATGTGTCTTCATTCTCATTCGCTTTCAAAAATTTCTTAATTTCTGCTCTCATGTCTTCTTGGACACATTCTTCATTTAATAGAGTATTATTCAATCTATATATCTATGTATTTATCTATCTATATATCTATCTATATATATTCTGTTATAATTTTTTCTGTTCATTGCTAGAATAATGTCATCATGGCCTGATAGGATACATGCAGTAATATCTACTTCTTTAATCTCAGCAAACATAGCTGAGATTTACTTTGTGTACTAGCATATGATCTGTTTTGGAGAAGGATTCATGTGCTGCTGTGTAGAAGGGAAACTAAGCCAATATGGGGTGAAATATTCTATAGGTGTCTTTTAAGTCCATTTGATTTATGGAGTTGTTTAGGCTGGAGATCTCTTTAATGTTTATTTGCTTTGATGATCTGTCTATTGGTGATAGAGGAGTATTAAAGTCTCCCAGTATTATGCTGGGGTTCATAAGTGGTTGTATGTCATGGAGTATTTTTTCCACATATTTGGGAGTGTTAGTGTTTAGAGTATAAGTATTTACTATGGTTATATCTTCCTGATGTATTGTTTCCTTTACTATGATATAGTGGTCTTCTTTATCTCTTTAATTTTGGTTAAAATCTACTTTGTTGGATGTAAGTATTGCAAAACCTGCTTGCTTTCTTGAGCCATATGCCTGGTAGATTTTTTTCCATCCTTTCACCCTCAATCTGTGGATGTCTTTGCTGTAAGATGGGTCTCCTGTAAGCAGTGTATTGTTGGTTTATGGTTTTAGATCCAATCTGCTTATCTGTGTCTTTTGATTGGTACATTGAGACCATTCACATTCAATGTTAGAATAGTTATATGGTTGTGGTTCATAGTCATTGTGTTTTATTAGTGAATTCTATGCTATCTTGATTGTCTTTTTGATAGTGTGTATTTTTATCAAATTTCCTACATTTGTGAATTGTTTGTTCTTCTTTAAGGATTCTTTGTAATGCCAGTTTTCTGTTCATGAATGCTGCAAGTTTGATTGTATTGTGAAAAATTCTTCCTCCTTGAATTTAAAGCTGAGTTTTGCTGGGTATAGTATTCTTGTTTGCAGGTTATGGTCATTCAGAGATTGAAATATCTTCTTCCTGGATCTTCTTGCTTCTAGGATCTGAGCTAAAAAGTCAGAGGTGATCCTTATGGGTTTGCCTCTTGCAGATTTTAATATTCTTTACTTGATTTCCCTGTTATACATTTTGAGTATGATATGTCTTGGTGAGCTTCCCTTTTGGTTAGGCCCATTGGGTAGCCCATAAGCTTCCTGTGTGATCATATCTGACTCTATTTTAATATGGGAAACTTTTTCTTTGATTATTTTATTGAGAATATTTTTATCACATTTGTTTATGTTTCAACTTCTTGTTTCCCAATTACTCTTATATTGTTTCTTCTTTGTGCCAGACATTTTGAAAATTCTGCTCAAAACTTGTCAGTTGTTTTCTTTTTTGTCATCCATACACTCAAGCTTACTCAGTCTGTCCTCATTGTTGGAAATTCTTTCTTCAAAAGCTCAAGTTCTGTTTTCTGTAGAAGTTGGTCTATTATTAAATTCTTCCATCACTCCTCTAATGTGATTGACTAAAAATTTTAGCTCCGTTACTTCCTTTTTCAGTATGTCTATTTCTTGAATAATAGAGTTTTACATCTCTTGAGTTACTTTTTTAGCTCATTGTTCCTTTAAATAATCAGATCATTGATAATATTTTCTAGATTTTCATCCTGCTCCCTACCCATGGACTCCTTTTGTATTGCCCCTCCCCACAACAGACAGAATTGTGCTGTGTACATGGTAGCAAGCCAACAACTTTCGATTGAATAAGTAAATGGATGCAAATTTACATTCCTACAAGTTGATGGAAACTGCACTGACTAAAACATAAGAGTGAAGGACACAAGACAGCCTAGGAAAAGCAAGGTAAATGCTTGAAGATGTCAGTTTAGAAGTAAAGGTACTACATTGTAGAAGAAATGATCAATCATTATACTAAACACTATTCCAGAAAAATGGGGAAGTATGGAAATGTATTACTTATGATCTCAGCATTATAGTTTGGTGATTTGGGACAGAATTGTGCCTTTAATAAACAGTAATATATTATAATTATTAATATAGGTCTTAATCAATACTACTACCTCCTCTTGCTAAGTGTAGTGAATAGGTGCTTTATAGGTATTTAATTGATTCTAACAGAGTTTTATGGGGTAGCTATTTATATAAACATTTTACAGTTAAGGGGGCTAAGCGACAGAAAAATCAAATACTTTTTTCTAAGGACACACAACTGAAAGTTAAAGAACTGACCGTAGAACTTATGATTAGACCATGCTTAACTTTTCAGCTTTTAATAGCACAGTATATTCTTGTTATTCTGCATATTTTATGCATTTTATATCATGTATATCATTTAAACATTTTATATCATATTTTATGCATATTTTAATTCTAGATTAATTTATAAATAAATTCATTATTTTTTAAGACTAGACACTTGTAAAATTGAATTTAAATTCCCGACTAAATTCACACAAGGTCTTATATTTAAATTTACCTCAATCCCTTTCTTAATTTCACATATTTAAATTACATATGCAATGTACACACAGTTATCTCTAAAAATTTACTCTACAGTTTCCATTTTAGGAGAGATCAACATTTATCTCTCTGGTTAGTGGTGCCCACACTATTACAATGGAGTTCACAATACTCCTGTTACACACTGATATAGTGGCCTAGAGTCCTAGAAAAAGACGAGAGTGGGTAATAAGTTCTTTTAGTACCACACCAAAAGGGAAAGGAAGAAAATCCTTTGCTTAGATTTACAGAGGCTTTATCCAAAAGTAAAAGTAACCTCAAAGTAATTGATTTCTCTTAAAAAAATACTAGAGACCTCTAAATATTATTTTTGCCTATATTTTCCTGTGTCATTTTAATCAAATGTGAAAATGAACCTCTCTTTTATAATAAAGAGATTTTGTCCTTGCTTCAAGAAAATGGGAATCTCAGTACTTAGGAGGGAATGAGGCCTATTACTATATCTCGGTAGTGCTAATCAACAATATAAGAGAGGAAATAATAGCTTAGATGAGTAGCAGACTACACAGAGTGAGCAGGAAGCTGATGAGGCTTATTGCTTTCACATGTCAGCCCTATTTATAATGAACATTCAGGAAAAAGGAACAAATTCCTTTTGCCTGCAACTCCAGCAAAGCTATGCCCTCTTTCTCAAAATGAGAAGATTTTTAAATGAGGTTACTTGTCTTGATGGAAATCAAATGCTGAGACAATGGTCTAGAGCAGGCTTTGAATGGCGCTTTGGGAAGGAGTGTCCCTAAACTCTCGTTGATAAAATCTTTTCTATTTCCAAATGCTAGAAGTAAAGATGATTAGCAATCCCTCTTTCAAATACATAACTTATCCCTTATTTTTAGGATGGGATTTGTGGGGGAAATGAGGATGCCTAGACTAGTAGAAACCTTGTTAAATATGTTCATTAGTTCCTCTTTTCATTTTCTCTACATAAGGCTAATCTTTAGGACTCTGAGTCCCTACTCTTTTCTCTGGCCCACAGCCAGGAATCCTAATGGCTAGATGAACAAGGTGTTTGGATTCTGATACTATTTGCAGAGCTCAATTGCTCTGTGGATTCACTACAGTTAAACTAGTGTGTATTTCCTCATCAAAGAGAAATTCTAATGCTTTAAACCATAATTCATATAATTAATCTTTGGCATTGTTTTGAAATTCTATTTTTGTTGTTGCTGCTGTTAATAAATGCCACAGCACTATCAATCCATACTCAGTACCAAGAGGAAAAAACAATGCACATGAAAGAGTCAGTGCAAACCTAGCTCCACCAAAGTTGTCCCTAATGAATGATGGGTAAAATGCTGCCATCTTTTGGTTATTGACAAGAGTGAATAGGGGTGGAGAATAGCTTGTTACTTTAAATGCAAATTTAACAGGTTGCTGAGACCTTATCAATTAGCTGAGAGATTTTTTTTAGCATTCCTAATATCTTCCTTTTTTACTCATTCAGATTTTCATTGGCTCATTGATTATGAAAGAAAAAGGGATTGTTTCCTAGCTCAAGGGCAAATCTGTGGAGTCCATAAATAGAAGTGGATACAATAATACAGTAGAGGGCTTGTTGGCTCCACTAAGGAACAAGTGGAATCAGGTTGATGTAAACAGTCTCTTCACCATGACTGTGGTTCACTCTTTCTGCCTCAGAAACACTTGAGAGCACCTTGTACTATGTTTGCATTGAAACTGCGTGTCCCAGGGTAATGAATTATGTACCATTTGTGCTCCAGCCTCTTTTGAGCACTGAGCTCTAAATGTTTGCATCAGTGCCAGTGAGTGTAAGGTGATCTCATTAGGGCAAGAGAGGTAGAATACATATTAGTAGACACAGTGTAATTCCCCAATAGCTTAATGTCAATCTATGATTAAAATGCAGCTCCACATGCCATTTCTTGAGGAAAACTATAGTTAAAATTCCATCATGTCAACCAAAAGGAAAAATCCCCAAGTACTGATCTGGCCCAGTCAATATCTTGCTTCTGTGAGGCAGAAAGGAACAGAGGTCCTCAGGTGGTGTGTGTTCTGCTGTCACACATCTGGGGAGTGTAGGAAACTTCTCATGCTCCTTTGGTGGCTAGTTTTGAGGCTAGTTATGGACCAATAGTTCATATCTTTCATTTCTAAAAACTTTAATGATGGGAATTTCCCAGTTGAATGGTCTATACACAGTAGTCATGCTTTAAACATTTATTAATTTATGGTCTTTCTCATTTCTTAAATAATTCAGAAAAGCTTGAAAATGTAATTTTTCCCATTTGGGGGCTGAAAATGTACCGTGCTTCTAGGATGTACTGGTTTAAGACTGCCTTCAAGAATTTAACATTGAAGCCTGCCTCTACTACAAAATTGGATTGTCTAGGGATGGTTGCTATTAAAAGCATGTTATTATAAATTTTCATGTTTCAAATGTACAAATTGGGTTGTTATTGTTATATAAGAGTAGGTGTCTTTAAGACAATGATTTATATTGCTTTGGATATACCCTAGGCATCTGTCTTCATCCCATCCTAAACATCTATAATATGGCAGCAAAATGATGTTTATTTTTTATCTATAGGCTCCTAGATTAAATATGTATGTATATGTATGTGTTTTTCATTTGCACATAAATTATATATACATATCACAAAAAGTGTATGTGTGTACATATGTATACATACATATGCATATACATAAATAGTGAGGTTTTAGTATGATGGCAAAGAAAGTGGCTTGGTAAGCTGTGAATTTGAAGTGATCATATGTTTTGAGAACACCTCCAAAGAAAAACCATCTTCAAATGTGTGTTGTGTGTTAGATGATGTTACAGCAAATGTAGGAGAATGCATGCTACTACCTTTCTGATTATAATATTGGTTTGAAAGAATGTGATTGGCAACAATGAAGGAACCAAAATTTTACAAGCATTTCATACCTCTTCTTTTTTGAGTCTTTTAGTCAAATGGTAAACTAAAAAGGTAGCAAAAAATAAAACTTCCACTCAAAATCAAAAGGAAATATTCAAGATAAATACGCTTGAATAAGACCAAATCACCATGAAGAAGTAATGTGCCAAGGTGAGCTCATTTCAGGCAGCCTCTGCTCTCCCCTTCCTATATCTAATCCCATGCATCTGTTCATTCATTTGCCCCCCCCTTTACTATGATATGGCTCCTTTAGGTTGCTTGGCAACCATTATAATGCTGCTGCACATGCGTGCTAGATAATAAATCCTATCTTGCTTTATTTTTCTCTGTCTTTAAAACAAGGAATTGCAAAGCAAGATATCCCCCACCTTTTCTAATGAACAAAAAACATCTGTGGGAATTTCAAAAGCACATAAAATGCCTGCAAAGATGCAGATAAGTAATTAAAATTCTTCACAAAGTGTAACTGATCATTGCCTAATGTGTCTGCATGCAGTCGTTATTTGCAATGACCTCCTCTTTTAAATATGTGTACATTAATGTACATATGTCGATATATGTTTAGATGAAACTATAAAGAGAAAGGGAAGAAAGTGACAGCTGCAATGCCCTGAACAAAGAAAATGAAGGAAATTACTGGATATAATCTTGTTTTATATATTTTTTTAAATAGTGGATGCAGTAGTTAGAAGACAGGACGTGGACTAAATCCATCTACTTTTTTCTATAAGAAATCAGACAAAGCTTATAGCCTTCCCCTTCCCCTCCTTGGCAAACCCAAGTGTCCTGCTGCTTTCATTTGTTTTTGATCTGCCTCATTAAAAGACTATTGATGGCTTTAACCATTGTGCTTGTTTAGGTGCTGATTTACAAGCACTAATATCTGACTGTGCGAGATTAATGGGAGTCCAGGCAGTTTACGATTATCCTGAGGTCCCTGACCACACATGTAGGGGTTTGGGTAGGGGTCATGCACTCCTATGAAGAACTCCAAAGCAGGCTTAAACCTGGGAACGTTTTAATAGGATTGAATCTGTAATAGGATTTGGCAGCTTGGCCCGAAACGCGATGGTGTGGTTTGTTTGGGGTTTCTTTCTTCTCTCTCTTTTATAAATATATTTTTTTATTGTAGAGTCATTATTATCTTGGAATAAAAGGCAATATTTCACGATGAAGTCCAAATATTGTTACTGTAGTTTAAAGGAGTCTTTAAAAAAAAAGTGCTGTACAATATAGGATATTAAAAGAAAAGAATGTTGGGGCATGAAATGCTATTTCTATTATGTAGTAAATTAGAAGGTAAAACATAAAAGATGGGAAAAGAATAAAATTTCTGTGGTGAATGGCTGTGTATTTTTAGCTAAAAAAATGCTCTAAGAAGTCTAAAAGACACTGGCAACATAAGGCTATTTATAAAAGAGGATATTTCTCCCAGGCAAGCAAAGTGCTGCCCTCCCTGGCACCACGTTCTGCTGAATAGCACTGCGCCCTGAAGCTGAAGTCTCCCTTAGTCAAACAACAAGGGCACACTCTGAGTGACAGCAGCAGAGTGCTGCATTAGATTTTTGAATAATACCACAAACATGAATAAAATTCAAAGTAAGAATACCACACTCTTGATAATATCCCAAATGGAAATCTATCAATATTTTAGTTCCTATTTGAAATCTAACACATGGGACATTGAGCTTTGCCAACACTATCTTCTATGTCAATTCACTTGATTATAGTGTCTAAATTCTGGAACAGTAATGGTAAAATTATTTAACCTCTTGTACTCTGATCATTTGAACATTATAAGGAGTCAGACACGTAAAGATGCCTTCATTAATTTTGGAAGGCCAGAAGTGGAAAGGCAAGATATACGGCATTGGCCCAGAGGGTCACCCAATTGCCCCTTTACAGGACCTAACCTGTAAATCTCAAAGCACAAAAGAAGTTACAGTGGCCATAAGACCTCACAAAAAGGGAAAATAAATTACAGATTTTGTTTTGGATGGCTTTAAAAGTCTAGTTGCAGCACAACCTTCAGGGAATCTAAACTTCAACTAAAATTCAAGAATATATAACTTCAAAGAAACCCATTTTCATACCCAAATATGTAACATAGCCAAATAATTTTGCTATATTATTTGCTATCATTCTGTTAGAAACTTGCATACTTTTCAAATACAACTGTAGAGTTGAAATGAACAAATTATCTCAAATGGTTTTTTCCAGTGTCATATTACCTTACTTTTATTTTCAAAGAGTATTTATTTTAAAAAAATGCATTTGATAGTGTTATTATACCAATGATCTTTCAGCTTGAATATTTGAAAGCTTTTAAATTATTACTTTTATTTTTTCTAAGTACATAATATAATTCTTTTAATATATACTTCTGTACATGCTATGAAAATTAAGCTTTTATTATAGTTACACTATTTTTATGTTATAGAAAAGGTAGTAAGTACCTAAGCCTTCCTTTCATGAATAAAGCAGTTCAGATGGTGATTTTAGGGTCCACAAGACATGGACATCATAAGAACCACAGGAGTGTTGAGGAGAAGCTTCTCAGACACAATGCTTTGGCCACTGGTCAGAGATGAGGTGATCCCAGTAACCCTGAAAACAAAGCCACAGGAGAACTGACATCAGCCATAAACATTCTGAATGCTCATCAATCAAAGCTTTAAAAGTACTCCATTCTTGATGCTTTCCAAAAAATGTCCAAGTATAGGTCCAGCATAGTCATCAGAATCATCAGTTGCTACTGTCCAACAAATTCTAATATTTCTCTTTCAAATTCTAGAAAGGAAGAAATGTCACTTAATTTCATAACCCGATATTTACTCCTTTAAATCCAAACTACATTTAAATATTACTTGACTAATCACTTATATATTTCCATAAGTATGCTAAAAAAAGGAATCATGAAGCTCTGCTTTGCAGATGAAAGAATTGAAATGATGAGATATAAAGTGGTTTAGTAAAGTATAATAACATCTGAGATTTTTACCTGAGTCAACTCAAAACTGACTCAAAATTTTCAACTTTGAAATGCCCTGGAAATTAATTATGAAAACTGTGGTCTTGCTCACTGAATGTTAATGTGTTAATGAGCTATTTCTTTAGCACTTGGTAGCCTTTTAAAGAATAATTCAGGAAAACTTAAACCCTATAAATTCATTTATTAACATAACTGCCTTACAAACATACCAATGATTTTACATACAAAGACAAAAATTTCACTTAAGTAAAGTGCCTGATTCTGATTGTCAGAATACCAATTAAGACTAAAAGAAACCTTGAAAATTTTCGGCAGCTTTTCTAATTTAGAAGACAGATCTGATGCAGAGATGATACATAGCATATATTTATTTGTACAAAGAGAAAGAAAAAATCTTTCATTTATTCAATTACTAAGCTAAAAATGACAACATTGTGGATAATCATGTTATTTGTGAAAGCTTCAAAATAGGGAAACGAATTATTAACAAACCAACTTAATTTTCTCTTTCTTCTGTAACATCCTTTCATGGCAGCTAGGTAACATGCCAATCACTGCTATGGAGGAGCTATAACAATTTTAATCTGATGATATTTTTAAAGACGTCCCAACATATATACTTGGGGAAACAGTGTTTTGTTTTTTTTTTCTTTTGATAAAGATATGTCATTACATTTTACTTTATAATTTTTGAATGTAAATTGTACTCAGAACTGTGATCAGAATTATTTATGTTTATGTTTAATTACAGTGTTCATGACTGCATGTAACAAACGTAAACATTCATCAGCATGTATGGAAACTGCTTGTGGCTACAGTGTGTACTACATCTGTTCTCCTGATCACACAGTAAATGAGTCTTGGCAAAAATGGAGGTTGGAGCTGTGAGTTGAACCCAGCTCGAAAGTGTTGTACAACCAGTAATAAATGTGTAGGTTCTTTTTACAAAAAAATTCCACAGGGTTTAGAAGAGAAATCTAACAGGTTATTTCATTTAAATTTTCCATTTTTTGACTAACTCTTTGCCTCTGTTCTGAGGATCAAAGTAAAGTGTTAACATACAATAATACTTCTTAAATTGGAAAATCCCTATTCCAGGATCTTCTAAAGTGTGAAATATTCTGTTTGAGTATTTCAGGAAGGAGTTGGTGATTCTTTGGTCAAATGTGTTCATGAAGTTCTTGACGAATTAATTGAGTTCTTTAGTACAGCTCTAGAGCCTTTATATGTTAATGTACATTTTAAATTTTTCAGAGAGTTAAAGCATACTCAACATCTCCCATACCCATTGACCATGTTTCTACATAACAGTTTGACAGTTTTCTGGCCCCAGAGAGGCTGTAGGCTGGTCATAAAATGACAGTGAGTCAGACACAGTGGCACATGCCTATAATTCCAGAGGCTCAGGAAGCGGAAGTAAGAGAATCCCAAGTTCAAGGCCAGCCTCAGCAATGCACTAAGCAACTTAGACTCTGTCTCAAAAAAATTAAAAATGTTCTTGGGATGTGGTTCAGTGGTTGAGCACCCCTGGGTTCAATCTCTGGTACCAGTGGAAAAAAAAGTAAGAAAATTCTAGGGGAAGATCACTAACTGCTGCAGCCATGCTGCATGGTCATGTCCACTGCCCAGCAATCACTGCTCACTGTGTGCTGTAGGACTACCACCCCTGGGGCCTTCTGCAACCAAGATTTAAAAGGACTAGGACCATGTACAGAAAGGAAGAAGCAGATGAGGAACTAGACACTGGATCTCTGATTGTCCTCCAAGTTTTTTCTTTGTCCTCACTTGCAGCATTGCTTGGAAGTAGGTTGCTGTGAGGGAACTCAACTATCATACCAATTCTCTCATCTTTCTGGTTATAAGAGTTTAAAGAACATTTGACGAGCTGAATATGAAGTGAACAAGTCATGCCATAGATATCACCCTCATTCAGACTCCAACAGGACAGATGTAGTTCATGGGACAAAAATTATTCTATCTTTAGCCTTTAGGGGAAATGACTACATGCCTCACACAGAAGCTATGGTGATGCTTCCACTAATAATAGTGGCCACACTTCCAATGTGTTGTGCTCCCTGGACTCCATATACATTATTTAATGTGATCCTCACAAAAGTGCTATTATGAAATTTTACAAATGAGGAAGTTGAGGTTCAGAGAAGTCACCAATTCAGCAAATAACGCCATCATCATTTGAAAGAGATCCTTCGAACTCCAAGGTATGTGGAACTGTCTGCTTTTCTCTGCATCCCAGGTCAGTACCTTACATATCTCTCTCAGCTAAGGGACAGCACAAATAAAGTCTTGTCAATAGGCAAACTGTCTCCTGACAAGGAATTAACCTGAATAAATCCTACTAGATGAAATAAGTTTGTGTACAGTTGGGATTTAATTAATAAAGATAAAGAAATATTGAAGCACCTTTTATGTAAGTAGTAGTTTTGCTTTAAGTTTATCAGGGAAGGAAGAAGGCATAGAGAAATGTGAAATGCAGGGCTGCTGAAAATTGAACATAAAAATTAATATATGTATAGTTTAGGAAGTAAAGTATAATCAGCTTTACATTATTATAACTATTATTCAGAAAATGACATCAAATGAAATACATATCTTTGCTGAAATATAACACACTCCAACCTAGGCAGCCTAACCTTGAACAAAAAGTCTGTAAACTCACTTAATTCTGTATCTGGGCAAATTTGCGTGAAGCATCATTGGTTGTCTCAGATTCTCTTGCACTATGCAATGCCCTGAAATATTCACCAGCACCTTATTTGGTGACCAGCACCAATCTAGGGAATGATTGGCCAACATTATAGGAATCATGGGCAAGTCACATACCATCAATCAGATAGCTCCATAGTGCCCATGTATTCTCAAGTTCATCACACAGGAGGGAAGTGATTTCTCCAGAAAGCATTCTCTGAAGGCTTATTTGATTCTAATCTTCATTAGCCAGATGTAGAAGAGATAACTGGAAATGGAAGAGGGTTAAGTGGACATGTTTATTCTAACTAAAATGATTATGGCACATTTGCAGTGGAACAGGATTTCTACAGAGGAAAATTGGAAGTTTATTTTGAATATTTGGATGTGTACTTCTGCTTAAGTCATTCACTTCAACTTTCCTCTAGATATTAGTAAGAAAATTAAGGCTACTTCACTATAGAGTTTTGTTCTCAAGGTTATGTTATGCCTTTATGAAAATGCTATCTGAGGGAATATTTTTAAAATGTCCTAGTCCCAAGAGGTTAGCCAAAGAAAACAGTGCCTCTGAATACAGGAAAGCACTTGCAACCCCTTTCAGGGTGCCAGGATATGGGGTGACTTTCTGGGACTCTGCCAAATAGGACAATTAAATCAAATATCTTGTCTAAGAGACAGGAGTCCCTAGAACATAGGAAGGTAGTCTCAGTTTCCTTGGAACATCTCCAAACTAATAGGACCCAGTTCAATTCTCTAGGATTAGTTCAAATTTAAAAGCCTATTGCTGGGGGCTGGACTGGTGGCTGCACGGTTATGGCACTTGCCTGGCATGCGCGAGTACGCAAGTTCAAACCCAAGCACCACATACACATCGAAGTCTCAGAGGAACAGAAGTCACATGAAAACCTAAATAAAAATTGCTTCTCTCTTTCCCTCTCTCTCACTGTCCCCTCTTTATTTAAAAAAAAAAAAAAAAGCCTATCGCTAGAGAATGTCTTCTCACTGCTATCTCCAAAAGCCTCCACTACCTCCACTGCCCACTGTTTGCTTTAAGGTCTCATCTATCCGAAGCAAAATGCTTTAATAAAACACCAAGATGCCTATTCCTTTCTTCTGTCATTTCTATTCCTACCACATGAGCCATCTCAGGGATTTTCACCAGCCTGGTGGCTAACGTTGGGGTCCAGAGATCATAGCAGGAATCTGGATGCCTCAAGGGCCAATCCAGTCGTGTGACATATAAATTGTTTACTTTCCAAATCACAGTTGCTGCAGCCCTTGAGAAAACTTGTTAAGCCTGCAGGGTGCGATGAGACAATGGAGGTTTGCTCTGCTACTGTAATGGCTGCCTTTGTGCTGCGCTAATTGCTTGGCCCTGGTGCTGATTTGGCTCAGCAGTGAGAGGAGGGGCCTTGCTTTGGCTTCCTCCTGTCTATAATCTTAGATAAACCAACAGGCCCCCCTTTCCTTAAAATAATGCACCTCAGAATGAAATATTCCAATGGTCACTTAAATATAAGGAGCCTGCTTATATGGAGCAAAGAGAGCTAAAGGTTTTAAATCATTGTTACTTGCTGATAATGAAATGATCATTCAAGTGGCAAAATAAGACAGAGTAGCTTAGCATCATATCCAAGACTTTAATCATCCTTAACATTCGGGATTTTAGTTCAAAATAAGTTAATTACCTAAGTACCCGTGTATGTTTTCAGTACTATAGAGAGTATCCTGCTGTTGTTCCATTAATCAGTATGTTTCCAGAACCTGTATAAGCAAGAGGAAGCAAGCTTTTTTCCAATAGCCACATTCAAACTTTGGCCTTACGATTTCTCTGTATTCACATATAGTAAACAGGGGAGCCTGGCAAGTGTAGGGGCCTGGACCTGGATAATGGGCCTCGATTCAATAAACTGTGTTCAATGATTTCTCCAGCAAAGTGGCCGCGCTCTCACCAGACACTCTAAGCTCTTCTTACAGCCCTTCAGGGACAGCTCTGACTTCTTCATTAATACCACAAGTTTAGCAGCAGTGATTCAGTTACCTATAAAAATACACTCTATTGACAAGGATTCTTTACAGAGAAAGGGGAGATTAGACATGGGACTGGGAAAAACATCTGGGAACTTGTTACAAAGTGAAAACAAACTGCTTCCCCAGAAAAGCAGGGAAACACAAGCACAGGGCCACCAGTCTCCTCCCTGGACAGCATTCTCCCATAGGAACTGGGTTAACCATGAACACATAGGGAGTTTTCAGATGGGGCTGTGAGGATTTTGACACACAAAGATGTAAAAAGGTCTCTGAAACACCTAAAAAGTCTGCTGGGCACACTGTAAAGAATTAAGTTTTCACTGTGTGTGTTTCCACTTATTACATAAAAGTCCAGAAAGAATAACAGAAGATAAAGATGACTTTTCCCCTCCTAGCTCAAGCCTGCAGTAGTCTCTTATCTAGTGGGGTTAGTTCAGTAGGAGAGATGGGGAACATGTTAAGGGTTAGTTTCCAGTAGAGCAAAAAACATACTCCCCAGCTTGTGCTGGAAGGTGACTTTATGACAACATTCCATGCCTTGCTGCAGTCACCACCACATTAGTCCCCAATTACTGCATCACAGGTGACCACACATTTGGCCATTTCAACACCCATTTATCTACTCCCTGTCTCTGTATGGTGAAGTATGGGAATGGCGTGAATGAGTCTTCTGCCCAAAGCTTCAAAATGATGAAATCAAGGGATTAGCCATTCTCCTCAGAAGCTTACAGTTCTTTCCAGGCTAATAGAATTGTACAGAATTCCATTCCTTGCAGTTGTAGAGCTAAAGTCCCTGTTTCCTCATTGGCTGTTAGCCACAGGTCAGTCTCAATTGCTGGAATCTGCCCCTCTTCCCTGTCATATAGCCCCTCCATCTTTAAAGCCAGTAACAAAGAATCTCCCTTGTACTGAATCCCTCTGAGACTTCAAATTTCTTTTTTCAGGAAAATCCTGGTCCCTTGTGGGGACTTACCTGATTAGGTCTGGCCACTCAGAGTAATCTTCTCTTCTCATAGGCAAATAATATGGGACATTAATTATATCTGGAAAATTTCTTCAAAGAAGCACTTAGAATAAGTTTGATTGGATTATTTGGAGGGGGTATGTGTACACCAGACAGCAGAAAACTTAGGGAATTATTTTAGAACTCTGCTTGATGTTAGGCTGGCTGGGGGCAAGGCTTCAGCCAGGCCACATGGTCAACCAGTCAGGGTGGAAGGCTGAGGGTGTGGCTTCACTACCCCACCTGGTCATGGTGCTGGCTAAGGGGCAGGGCAAAGGGCAGTTTGCCAGAGAAAGGAACAGCCAATCAAGACACTGGAAAACAAGCTCCAATGGATTGATGGATCCACCAGCCAATCTCTGAAAGGCCAACCCTATCAACTCCTCCGATTTAACCAATAAAACCAGCTGCCTGGTGAAGGTCCAGCGCCATTTTCCCTGTGTGCCATTTTTCCTGCTCGCCATTTCCCCTGCTGGCTGTTAGTTCCCATGCCCACCCTAACTATGGCAGCACAGGTGAATTTGGCCCAGGAGCAGCAGATCCCAATAAACATCTGCACCTGAATTTACACCTGTACCATTCTTCTTTTTTCTTATTTTTACACTTACCACAACTGTACAACAGATTCAAAACCCTTGGGATACAATCTAAACATTACTGTCAGGTGAATCTCAAGCTTCAAATACATACATGCATTCCTCCATAGGGTTGTAGAGACGTAGTGGCAACCTCTAGATCTGCACAGTCCGGCTGTCTGTGATGATAGTAAATATACCTCTGAGGAACCTGAACATGGGAAAGAGTCTGAGTCCCTTCTCTAGGAGTGAAAAGAAAACTTAAAAACCATGTGAGAAAAGGATTGTTTCAACTGCTTTCCTTAATGCTCCCTAAGAGGGAGCTAAACTCCACTATACTGTCTAACCTCTTCCTGAAGCTTACCCAGAACTGACTGGATGAGGATGCAGTAGACCTAGGTACCTGCCACCTTTGCACACTGGCTGCTGAAATTCCTGGTTACATGTGAATGACAGGTTCTTGGCCCTTCACTCAACTCCACTTTAGGAAGACCACAGCAGGCTGAGTCTTAGGTGTAAATTGACATTGGGTTGGTTAAATATATATATTTGTGACTCAGAATTGAGCTCAAGGGACAAAAATAAAGCTGACTATCTACTTTTTGTCACGATAGGGTTTTTTTTTTTTCTGGTTTGTTTGTCTTCATTAAAGTAAAAACAAGTGAAGGCTTAGGCAACCTCACATTTCCTGAGTTCTGCTAAGTGGTAACCATAACTCCAGTGTGGTATATTCAGTACTTTTTAAGCAATTATGAATTTTTCTTCATTATGAATTTCAATATGCAAATTTTAACAAGTTAACACTTTTCTCCAAGCAGATAGATCATTAATATGTAAAAACCTATGTGAGGAATAATGCCTCCCTGGTCCCCTATGTTCCCTGACTCATCCCCCACCCACTGCCACTGATCAGCAGGGACACGCCCACTGCTTCACTTGGTTTCCAGGAAATCAGCATGTGGTCAAAGAACAGAAAAGTCAGGAGCCCTGGGAGGCACAAATAAGAATGGGGATGATGAGAGAGCATGGGAAAGGCAGGGAACAGAAAGAGAGCTGAGGTGCAGGCCACATAGCCTGAGGCTTGTGAGCATCCAACTACATATGTCCATCCATAACAGAGCAGTTACACAATATTTAAAAGTGCACTGATTCTAAACTAAAATGCCAATGTCTCTGGTTAGATGAATAAATTAACACAGGAAAATGCAGCCATTTTTGATGTGCTGAAAATCACCATTATCTTACTTTCTCCTGGCATTTCAAATAATAGTAATAATGAAAATAATAATAATAATGTGTAAATTAACTATATGTCAACTTGATTATATAGCTGGTAAAAACATTATTTCTGAAAAGGTCCTAAGGTTATTTCCAGGAGAGATCTGCATTTGGATCAGTAGACTAAATAAAGATCACTTCTTTCAATCCAGGTGGGCATCAGTCAATCCATGGAGCCCAGTAGAACAAATAGGAGGAGCAGGGGTGAGTTTCCTCTCTGCTTGAGCTGGGGTATCTTTCTTCTTCTTCTTCTTCCCTGAGACATTAGCATTCTTGGTGCTTGGATCTTCAGACTTACAGGAGGACTTACACCATGGTACCCTCTGATTTCTCAGTACTTAAGGCTGATTTGAGCTGGGAACTACACCACAGACCTTCCTGAGCCACCAGCTTGCAGATAGCAGATCCACAGGACTTCTCAACCTCCACAGTCATGTAAGCCAATCCCTTAGAATAAATCTCTTTATTTGGAGAATGTTGATTATATGAATAGAAAATTCTTAGGTAATACTTGTCTATAGCAAATGCTATTCTAAAATACAGTGTATTAATTCTTTTAATCTGCACAATAACCATATATTGTATGTTTTATCTGAGGAGTTATGTATTATTATCCTCATTTTAGAGGAGAAAGCTAAAATAATTTGATCAGAAATAGTTAGAAAATGGTGCAACCAGAAATCTGAGAAATTAGAGTTAATTCTGTATGTCATAAAGCACATTAAAAGAATGTGCAGCCATAGACTCCATAAAAATACCCACAACACAGAATCTTGCTCTGCAAGTGAATAAAATTCCATAAATAAGTTATAGAGTGTACTATGCATATAGAAGTAGAGAAAAAAATTGAAACATGTCTTCTAAATGGCTACCATACTGCATACACAGATTTTAAACTGAACATCTTCTATAGCAGGGTAAAGAATATTTTTCACCATTTAATTAAATGTGGTAGCTAGATGTGAATCTGAGTAGCTATGAAATGGGGCATTCACAGTGTCATGGGATAACATGTCTAGTCACCAGAAGATTTTAATTCTAGTTCTACCATTTAGTCATGAAAATGGTAGTAAGTTAGTTATTGTCATGACCATATTCTATTTTATACAATGGATATAAATAATGCCCCACTTAGTTTATGTTTGTAGGGTCTTAGAAAGATGAAGTAAAAAATAGATATGCATGTGTTCAGAAAAGAATAAAATTCTCAGGAAGAATATATTCTGAAAATAAGTTTCTAGGATCCATAAGGATTTATAATGTTGCTTGCATTTATACAAGAAAAAAAGAGGAAAGCTCATGGAAGAAATGGTTCAGGGACCCCTGTTTTCAGATAAAGAGAAATGGGGCCATAGAGATCCCAATGGTTCACACAAGTGATATCCATTTGCAGATGAACTGTCACAGGTAGAGAGCATATTACTGAAAGCAGAGAGCATCATTATGCTTACATATATGAACAAGATGAAACCCCAGACAGGCTGCATCTGAAACATCAAGAAATTAAAAGGAAAAGAAAATACCAAGATGCTGGCTTCTGAAGTTATTTACTAGCCATCCATGTATAAAGACATTGAACAGGAAAGAGGTAATTGTAGTACATTGATTCTGAATTGCTACGTCCTTCTAGGGTCAATAATAGAGGAGAGATATACTTAAATTAATCACATTTTAAAGATAAAAAATTTCCACCAGCTAATAATTTTTACATGTATAGATAATGCTCCTTTCCAGTGCAGTAAGAGACAAAGTTATTTTCAACCACAAAATTTATGTATTTTCTAAATCTACCTGTGCTTCCAGTCTGTTAAACATACAAGGGCATAAAACAACATCCAATGTTCTTATCCATGTAGAAAAAATAAAACATATTCAATTCAATAAGTTTTAATTGAGTATGATAAGTAACAAGTAAGCTGGGAATTTTTAGAAATTTTTAAAAAAAGAGTCTACAAAGATCCAAAAGGTACCAAAATAGGTACAAAAGTAAATATGGTGCAAGACAATAATTATGCTACAAGAAGATTGTCATGGAAAGTGGCCTTGTGGATGAAGAAGGCTTTTGAGCTGAGCTTTTAAGTAGCCTTTTACCAGGTGTGAGCTATGGGATGGACATCCAGGACAAGGGTATGTTGAATTGGATGGCATAGGGATTTTACAGAGAAGAACGGATAGAACAAAACAGGGGGAGACAGAAGTGGTAACATAAATGTGAAGACACAGTTTGTAAAAGATTTGATTTTGAAAACAGCTATAGTGTCAATGGAGCTCTGCTTTCGGAGATTATTCTTGTACTGGTGTGAGTTCATTTTAAATAGGGAGAGACTGGGGGTAATGGCCAGTTAGAGACTTGCAGGAGTAGAGGAGGTGCAAATTGGGACAGAGCGGTAAAGAGACAGAAAGAAAGACAGATATGGCTAATGGTTCATGGAAGAAGAGGTAGAACATTCCAAGTGTACAATAAAGTCACCGTAATGTGCATGATACTAATTTTTTTCATTTTATAACCAATTGATAAATTATGAGAAATTATCTGTTGTAAGAGAAGAGAACATCATCAACATTATTGAATTACTGTATCAGAATAATGACATTGCTCGCAGAGATGATCAGGCAGAGAGGGGAAGCTGTGAGCACTAATGTCCTTGTCTCTCAATACAAAGGTCAGGAAATACAGTTTTCTCTAATGAAACAGAAGTATTGGTCTAAGCTGGGTGACTGAGATTTGAGAGCCAACCAGTGAAGGAACTAAAGCTGGTATTATAACTAAGTTTGGGGAAAAGCAATGGTGTGAATGCTGTACATCATTCCAGGAGGTCCAAAGACAGCATCTACAGTTGATAAGGTAAATAATAGCATGAGGATTCTGTTTAGAGCTAAGAATGCTCTAACTAAAAAAAGAGCGGAGCGAGAAAGGATGAGCAAGGCAAGGATGTGGCAAGGGGCTGCTGCATTTTGTCACAAATTCTTCTATAACCATTTGATTTTGAATCATGTGTACACATAACTTTGATGAAAAATGTAAATTAAAAATCAAAAACTAATTGATAAGGTTTGGCATCAGTTTTATCAGAAAGGGTAGAGTAGAAGGTTGACTGACTTTCTACCTGTAATTGTCTGAGATTTTGGTGAGTGAAATGTTCATGGAGGAAATCAGGAGCAGAAAAGATTTAGAGTCAGGTGAGGTATGGAATTTGGTTCCACACATAAATTTAGAAGTGAAAATGAGGCTTAATACAGTCATGGCAGATGCCACATAGGATTGTGTTAAACATTAATGCCGGGCCAAAAAATATTGCTTGGCATGAGTAAATTCAATAATTAAGTGAAAGTACAGTGGAGAAAACATCAATTGGTTTTGTGTTTCAGATCAGCATAACCAAATCTGACATGGAGAAGAGACCCTGAATGATCCTATAATTGCTGAACTGCAGAGAAACCAGAGTGGCCCGTCTGGCTTCTGCTGAGTTCAATGAGTTCAGCCTAACTCAAGATAATAGAAGACAAAAGAGCACAGATAGGAAAGAGACAAAAAGAAGCATTGTGCATCTTAACTAAAAGCATAAAAATTATAGAACACTTGTTAAGAAACACCTATTATTTTTATTCATTTAAAAAGTATATAAATATAAATATAAAGATGGTAAAAAAATAAAAATGCATCCAATAGTAACCTCAGTCAATATTTGAGATATTGTAGAAGTCTGTAAAAACTGTATCCCTAATGGAATATTATACACCTGACTTTCATTAATCAATTCAAATGATCAAGAACTAAATTTGTGTGTATACAGACACAATACAGCTGGTAAAATGTTTTGACAAATCAGCAGAACACTTTGTTGTCATCCCTTTTTTCCTTAAGTTTGAAAGATAATGTCATCAAGGCAAGATAGACTTGTGCATCTAGATTGATTGTCATGACCAAGTCACCTCCCTTCTTCAAGCACTTTGGTGATAGAATATAGTCCGACTCCACTTTTGATGTTGGGCCACTAACAGCTCTCTAGTCCTAGCTCTTCTCTTCCCCCTCCATACCCCACATGTGGGCATGCGTATAAGGCAGCCAGCATACTTCTCCCTAGGTACTGGTGGAGAATTTCAAACTATGCAACCTGACCTAGTGGGTAGAAACCCTCACACCTGCCCTGACTTTTCAACCATGATTAAAACCAAAGTCACTCAGCTCTCCTGTCACTCAAGCTATTTTGGAGTGGCTCAGGTGTCTACCCTACTCTCCCCAGAGCACCTCAGAATGTGTGTAACAAGCTCTCTCATTTGGCAAGTATACGGCAACATTGGTGTTGACATCCAAATCAATTTCAGGTAGGGTGCTGATCTGCCCTCTACCTGGCAACTATAAAACAAGTGGATTCCCATTTCCCTTGAATGATAAAATAACAATAATGTCTAATGTTTACAGAGGGCTTGTTATGGACTGACACTGTTCTAAGACTTTACATAAATCAATTAATTTAATCTGCATGAAAGTTCTATGAGATAGGTGCTACCATATTCTATATCCTATTACATAGCTAAAGATTCAAAGATTTCAAAAGGTTGATCAATGTGTCCAATATTACACAGCTAAGAGGAAGCAGATCTGGATTTGAAACCAGGCTTCCTGGCCTTAGAATGGATGCTTTCATCCACTTCCCTACAATGTGGCAACTCTGACGCACAAATCTGTGCAACCTTAGAAGACCTGGTTCATTTACCTTTCCAGGTGAATGCTGGTCCTTGCCCTGCTCCTCTGACACTAGGCCTTTACTTTGCTATTTCCCCCCTTCTTTGACAAGATTGTTCTTATTCAATTTAAACTCTCAAAGAAGTCTTTGACTATCCACTCCCCACCTTTTCCCCCAAGTAATTTGAATCTCTTATAAGTTTCAGAGTGTATAGCGGGCCTTTAATTTATGTTCTTATCCGTGTGTAAGTTTGCTTTTCTTTACGCCATTATTAAATATTTCTCTCTCTAGTAACCCATAAACTCAGTGACCGAAGCAGCTGTGGTTATTTTTAATAATTGCTAGTGACACTTAGGTAATGCCAGGTCCCAAAATAGGTTCTCTTGATATTAATGATATATTTGCAAAATAAATAAATAATACACAAATATTTCTATTATAGACCATCATATAGATTGCCCATAACTTGATCTTTTAGCAGAAATTTATAAGCAAATTTCTCCTAACTGGGAATTATAATCTTATAGACTCTTGGGGGTTTTCCAGATGGCACGAAGTCCATGATACCTCTCCCTGGGTCCTTTTTAAGTCACCAGTGAAGCAATCACACACTCCCACAGTGCCTGATTTAGAAGGCCCACAGGGTGCCCCAACCAGCAGAATGGGTAGAGGCCCAGCCAACCTCTGAGTCACCCAAAGTATAATCACCCTTCTTCCCTTGCCCAGGCAAAGATGGGCCCATGTGTGTGCACGAGTATGTGGTTCAGATGTACTGAGATTTCCTCATTGTCACGTTGTACTGCAGGGGATTTCGCTTATTCCCTTCTCACTGGACTGAAAAATCCAGAAGTGGAGAAAGGTAAAAAGAGAGGAAATAAATTTTACTGAATGCTCACCGTCATTCAAGTGCTTTTCACAATTTTTAAATTCAATACTTACATCTCTTTGAAATAGTTGACAGTACCTCTACTTCATAGAGGAGAAGAACCTGGTCATTTGCCTAGTACATGGCAGTGAGGACACCAGATTTGAACTCAAATGACTCCCAGGCACACCTTCCTCCATCTCGGGGTGAGGGCTTCATCCCATCTTCTAAAGCCCAAGAGAAGCTCTCGTTGTATCTGAACATAGGAATCAAATACTGAATATTATACCTTAAAATTCATAAAGGAACTTTCTGGTCCTGATTAACAAATTCATTCTAAGGTGCCATATTAATGTTTTAATGTTTCAAAAACATTCTTATCTATTAAAAGACAAATTTTACCCAATTAACATGAAAAGTTTTAAATTAATAATTGCTAAATAAGAAAACAGATGGCCAAATTGCTAAACATTCTTTTTGCAGAAGAATAAGAAAAACATACAAATGAATGAGGAACTCTTTTAGAATATTATGACAATAAAAAGTTCAGATTTAACTCCTTCTTTGTAGAAGGAAAGAAATAAGAGAGAGAGGAAACAAAAGCTTATAAGATTCAGCAATAGGTATATGAAAATATTAGAGATACAGAAGTAGTTAAAACTTAAAAAAAACATAAAAAATAACATAACAATGTAGATATGATCAAGTCTGCATTGTGATGTACAGGAAGTGGCCAAGTGGTTGCAGAGATTCTCAACATGAATCTTTGGACTGGTATCATGTATTAATATAATCTGGGAAGGCAAAAAGTAAGACTTAGCATTACTTTCTGCATTTGTCCACTGCTAAGAAAAAAATAAAAAAGTGCAGCCTACCATGAGAGCCATCTGGTAATGCCTAAATGTTCCCTGAGTGGATCTCACTTAATCACTTTGCCTTTTCAATAAAAGGAAACTAAAAGAGAATGAAAACACACTAAGACCAGCACAACTCATCATTCTGGCCTTGGGATGATAGATGAATAGGTTTGTGCTGTTTGTTAAATAGCAGTATGCAATTCAGTTTGAGTGTAACTCAGTAGATAACCCAGTAGACAATTAATCAGGTCTGGGCCTTCCACACAAGGTCCTGGGTACTGTACCCTTTGCAAGGCCTTTGTTTCTCCTTGATTATTTTTTTTATCTGCTTACCAAAAACAAAGGCAATGTTTATCTTTGTGTTGGAGAAAGTTCTGGCACATAATGGATCTTTAGAAATATTTATTTAATATTTTACTATCTAATTTATCTAGAAACATTTTACTCTAATTTATCTAGAAATATTTTACTCAATAAACTATAAGCAAAAATTTGTATTTGTGTAACAAAATTCATGTGGGAGTAATAAAGAATGAAAAGCAATCCAGGTTTGTTTTAGAATGACTTTCAGAATCAATTGCATTCTCTAAAAACAAACGACAAGTATATGGAAAACATACAGTTAAGTGGGCAACTTAGGAATCAAACTCAAGTATGTAAAAGAAAGAACCTTTTCTGAAAAATGCTGTTGTTTACAATGGAATCTAATACTGAGATACCAAGAGGAACTTGCTTGCATATTGGTTTCAGGACTCAGCTTTTCACTGTCAAAATATCACAGTTGCAAGGAAACTCTGACACTTTTGTACTATGTCAGGATCTAGAGATTCCTGCTCGTGTTCACAGGAAATACCTTGCTCTTCATATGCAGCACTTCTAGGAGCAGGGACACCTTAGAATATATATCAACATATCAGTGATGTTCTACTACAAAAAGCTCCACACCTGTTGTCGTGGACAAGCACTCAGATATACATGAGAAGCCCAAAGAGCCAAGGTACCTAAATTCAGGCTTCCTTCACTCAGTAGTCTGGTTAGAAATTCCCCTGTGGAATCAGCAAAGGAATGTATTGGGATACCTTCAAACAGCTGACATTTTAATGAATGCCTACCAAGAAACAACTGGTGATAATGAAACTTCGCTGTCAGCTGTCCTTTTCACCTGCCAGCCCTGGCCTTCTCCATTCAGTTTAATTGTCTTTCCCAGGTCCCTTCACCGATTTTCAGTTGTTATTTTTGTTTTCTTGTTGGGGGCATAGAGTGGAAAAAGAAGGTGGAAATAGTATGGATACCAGGGAAAAGACTAAGGGGAAAATTTATCTTCAAATTACCATAATTCTAAATGATAAATGAGTTTATGTAAAAAGATGTCTACTCTAGAAACAGTGACATTTTTGCATCACACAATTAATTTGTGGGGTGTGTGCACGTGGTCCTGGGTACCTCTGAAGTACATTTTCCTAAATGTCAGTTTTGCTTCTCTCTCTGCTGGGGCTCCTACCATTCTTGTATCTGGTTCAAATTTGTAGAAAAATAAACTGGAAGTAAATAGGTGAGGCCACTTAGTGCCTAGCAAACCTTCAGAACTAGCTTCTCCAAGCACTGGAGGGTTTTGATTATACCTGAACTTAGAACATCCAAAATCAGACCCTAATAGCATCCCTTGGGTGTTACTTGAGGGCAGTGCAGTGACTTCCAATGGCTTGTTAGGCTCTTGCCCAATTCTTATTTTCTCTGTATCCAGTCTCCTAGTGGAGGACTACTCATTGTGACTACCTAAAACTGCATATTTTCATTGGGAATGCTTTATCTTTCTTAGGATAGAAATATTTATGCTCTGTTATCAAGGTCAAATTCAAAGTTTCCAAGGCAAACAAATTCCACAGGAGATGAAGGAATTTACCTCCAGAGCATGACAGAAGGTGACCAGATCACCTCAGCACGTCTTCCATTGCCTGTATGAGAAGAGTAACTAATTTCAGCAGCACACCTAGAAGGAAAAAGCAAGATGTCCCATTTCACAAAAGTACTTTCACAATTAATACAAAGTGGTATCCTTCTTCATCGTTCTTCCCCTTCCTGAGTTGGACACTGGAAACAATGAAAGCAGGGTACCAGCAAGGACCTGAGTAGGAAAATATGGTGGTTACTATCCTCCCTCCCAGTTTTTGTGATAAAAGATTACTGACTGTCTATGGGGCCAATAACACAAACCCTTCCCTAGATATCCCCTCCTTGTTAATGTCTTTTAATGAATTCTTTTAAAGATATACGTTTTGCATTGTTATGAACTTGAAGTTATTTGGTAGGTCACAAATTTCCATTTGGCCTAACGCAGAAGGATTCCTATAGGAAACCATTATAATTCTTTGTTATAAAACAAATAGAGTGTGTTCTTTATCTCAGGAAACTGATAATATGATAGGTGCAGCCTTAAGGACTAATTATACTAAATAGCAGGGCATTACTCAAAAGAGAGACTACATCTATTATGTAGCATTCCCTAAAGAAACATTAGAAATTTTACATGCATTGATTGCTAGTTAGCATTAGAAAGACGTTGATGAGGTGACTCCACCGAAGCCAGGGCTGTTTGCATTAGCAAGGAGGCAACATCAGCTAACCGATAAGAACACAGTGATATAATGCAATTGATACCGTTATGTCTGTTAATTAGTGTTTCCCAACTGTCAAAAGATGTCTTTTAGGAGCCAAACTTATTTTACTGATTAAAAATTAGAATACATCTTATAAAACTGCGATGGACCTTCCTTTGATCTAATTAAAGGAAGAGTTTGCATACTCAAAATTTGTGCCTCTCTGACATAAATTAACATATTCATAAATGAGATAGATGGATATTTTGCAATTAACATGGGACAATGAGAATAAAGCCTAATTAGTAAACATGCTTTCTTTATTAACTTGCAGGTCAAGCTCTGTTTTATTATAAACCAATAGTGAAAGAACAGAGTAATTTTTTCAAAGAAAAATTATTGGCTCTGAAATTATGTGGCACTGTATCACAGAAATAGGACTCATTTCTTCATTTCCAGACACCTGTTAGCTCATAACTAGAAGTAGACAAAAACTGCTGTTTTTTTGCTCAGCTGGAGAATTTCAGCCCACAGCAGGTTTACAGGTTTCCTGAAAGAGCCTAATTTTGCACTTATAACCCTTAAGGCATTTTTACATTGCCTATAAACACGAAAGACACTCTTAATCTTCTAGTAGATATACATCTTTCAGTGCTGAGTCTGTGGCACTCATTGGATGAATTTCTTGGTCAGGCTTTTAGTCTAGAAGCAGAGGTCTTGATTAGACTGTGCACCACATATAAATATCTACCTTCCAAACTAGGTTCTCCATATTTAGTTAATCCAAACAGTTCCTAGAACATGATGCCAACATTCTCCTCCCTCAACCTCACTGGCACCACATCTCACCCTTTCCTTTCTTCCTTGGTTTCAGAAGAAGCTGGGGAGTCCCACAGAAATCAGTGTGCAGAGAAGTGTGTGGGCATGTCTCACCCACAGAATTTGTCATTTCCTGACGAGATGCCAGACCAGGGCATCCCAGAGGCTAGAGTAGTCCCAGGTTGAAATAAGTGTTACAGGCGCTGTTTCAGTCTAAGACGAAAGAGTTCAGTGTAAGATTGCCAAAATCACACAGTCTCTTTTTTTTTTTAAAGAGAGAGGGACAGTGAGAGAGAGAAAGAGAGAAATAACTTTATTTGGTTTTTCACATGGCCTCAGTTGCTCCAACACTCAGTTGTGTACATGGTGCTGGGGTTTGAACCCGGGTCCTCGTGCTTGCCAGGCAAGCGCCAAAACCTCTGAGCCACCGCTCCAGCCCCACACATAATCTCTTAAGGGTGCTATGGGTCACAAAATACCTAGATGGCACAAGGAATAAGCCCAACAACAGTTCATTATGGTTAAATGAACAAATTTTGCTTTTGTTCACTTCACACAAGGCACTGCTGCTCACTGCTGCACTCACTGACTCAGAATGTTTCTGTTCTCTCTACCTTTGTTTTCTAAAATCTGCTCTAAATTTTTCACAGACTGATCCAAACTACACATCTAGTGTCTCTAATTTCCTTTCACATATGAAATTTCTAACACCGAACGGCTTTATCATCCCCAATTTCTTTTTGGTTGCTAAGACCAACATCTCCACCAGCCTATAGAGATTTAAAAAAAATAATTGGCACCTCTAGTTTCAATACACCACTGTATGATCTCATAAATGCCTAGACTTCTGTGTGCCTCAGTTTCTTTATCTGTAAAATGATGACAATAATGGTAATGACTTAACTAACATATCTGAGGAATTGAATGGAATGCCTGGCAAAATATTATTAAGTGATGGCTACTGATATTATTATTTGAAATGTTCAGTGAGCCTAGCACATTGTTTGACACCCGGCCATTTCTCAGTAAATTACTTTTTATTGACTTCATAATTTCGGGCTTGACAGAACCTAGATATTTTGGAGTAGAAAGGACAACACAAGCAATTAATTATAAACAGGTGTCCACTGAGTGTTTATTAACACTCTGTATTGAAGTTTGTAATAGATGCACCTCTTCGCAGTTCGTCTGTCTGGAGACAGGAGAGCAGAGGAAAAGCTATGAACCAAAGGGACATGATAAATTGATAAGGTTTCTCTAACAAGTAACTGGGTTAGCCTCCTGCTTCCTGGATCCAAGAATTCAGTTTAGTTCATTTAGGTGAACGGCTTTAAGCACAGACCTTTCATGCTATAAGTAAATTTTCCTAATTAAATGAAAAATCCTTCTTGCTAAAGTTGTCTGCTGCTGATCAGAATATTCTTCTAAAAATATTTTAAGACAAGGGTCAGGGTAATTTCATACTGTTTCCAAGTTCTTAACCAATATGAAATATTCATGGATTTCTATTCAGATGTGTTCCTTCCTTGGCCTCAACCCTTCTCTTTACATTCCAAATTCAACATGAAAGTTTATCTTTAGGTAGCCAACCTTTTTACAGTGATAAAGGTCAATTATGACCTTGCTTTACTGACAGTTATCACTACTATCCAGGATTCACTTAATATACACACTGTGAATAAATGTGGTTACGCACACACATACACACACATGCACATGTGCACACACACACACACACACACACGGGTAAAATTTATATACAAAATGAGAAGAAAACATCAACTTTTCCTTCCTGTTACCTTTATTTATTTGAACAAATGTCATGAGAAAAAGAGTCTTAGACTTAATCTCCCTCAATCAATGTCAGCTACATTACAACTTAATGGGAGTTTATACTGCATAATATTATTTTCTTTGTGTGAACCATTTTCTGACACCTTACATTTAGTTAAGTGATTTATCCATGTTCATTTTATATGAGGAGAAATATGAGAAATGGTTTCTGTTTGTATTCAGTAGGATAAGGAAGCAACTCTAAACACAAACTCAATAGGCTCAGCCATTCGGGTCTTGACATCAACAGGAGGCACAGATGTGTACAAAGCATATCTGAATAGCAAAAGTGACATGAGAGATAATATATATTTTTATTTTGTCTGTCTTTGTAGGACTCTGAATGGCCTGTGCCCCATAATACCTTCTTATTTGACAATAAGTCGCTGTTTTAACTGTTATGTGTACTGTCCAAAGATTCTCAATCTTTGCCTCTTTGTAGGTGATATGTCCAGGTAAAGGTTACTGGGAGCTGTGTAATATACACTGGGGGAGGGGGCCAGGATTGGTTTCAGTAAGTTGCAGAATAATGCTTGTTGACCAAAATCAATTTTGCTGTTCTTGTATAGCTTGTATTTTGTTAATTAGCAGCAAGTTGCGTTGTAATTTTGTTTTCAGATTTATATCTGAAAACCTACCTAGTTTGAGTTCAGATTTGTAATAATGATGATTCCACAGCAAGAATGCAAAACCTGGGAATTTGGAGATTCTTTTACCTTAAGTTCTTTCTTATTTATTTATTTATTTTACCCAAGGCTGGATGACATTCCAATTATTTTGTTTTGCTGTGACTGATTTTTTAAAATTTATATTTTTATTTGTTTTCTTGCTATTTTTAATTGGAAAGAAAATTAAAGATTTTCATTTGTAGGAAAAATAGCAGCTCTTTACAAATTAGCTTCTGTGTACTAAAGAGAGAGGAACACACAATCCAACTAGTAGCAGAAAGAAAGATGTTCAGGTGACTCCAGTCTCCCTGACTTGGCCACGTTTTATTTATTCCTTTTTTTTCTTTCTTTTTTTTTTTCCTGGCACATAATCAACTGGAACAATTCAAGATGAAGTAAGGTCTAACACTGACACAACCTTGATGAAGCAAATATATTTGGAAAAGGATATGTTAGTCTCTTTTGTACAAAACGCTTCTTTATTTATAAATGTTCTTTATTTAAAGAATGTGCCTTCAGTGTGCCCTGCAAAGCACAACATACGTGCCAGCTACACTGTGAAGTCTTTTGCTCTCCACCCAGGCAGAATTAATTGTTTCTGCATCAGGATTCTCACAACAGGGTTCTTGTACATCTAGTTGGCACTTTTTAAATTCCTGCTTGATCTAAAATTGATTGTTCACATGTCTGGCTCCCACCCCAAACCATAAGCTCCTTGGTGGCAGATTCTAAGTGTCAATCAGTGATTACTCTCCATTCGGCTCTTGGAGCAATGCTATCTTCTTCCAGACACAGTTCACATGGTTGTTCTACTTTTCTGTCTTCTCCTAATAGACTTCAATCTTTGAAAGAAGTCAGGGAGGGGCTGGAGCGGTGGCTCAGCGGTTTCGGGGCTTGCCTGGCAAGCACGAGGACCCGGGTTCAAACCCCAGCACCACGTACACAACTGAGTGTTGGAGCAAGTAAGGCCATGTGAAAAACTAAATAAAGTTGTTTCTCTCTTTCTCTGTCTCTCTCACTGTCCCTCTCTCTTTAAATAAAAAAAAAAAAAGAAGTCAGGGAATTTATTTCACTCCATCCTGTTTACCTGGCTTCCTTTCACCCAAGGACACAGGAAATGTTTGCTGAATAAATGAATAAACAGTTGAACAATTTCTGCCAGTACTTTTGTAGAACTTTAAGGAATGCCCCAGAGCATTAATTATGGCATACATCCCCTCCTTAAGCCTAATATGTAAGTGAGCAAGTGAACAGAAGAGGGGAAGGCCAGAGACATTCATCAGATCACGTCTATTGTTCAATGAATTACACCTTGCTTTTAGTTTGACAGCACTCTGAAAACTCAAAGATTTTACCTGGACTTGGGTCCCCTAAGGCAAGAGCTACACAAAGAGAACATCACAGAATCTTGTGAGCACATACTCTCCTGGGACAGCCTTCTCAGGTCACAGTTTGCAAACTTTTTGTCTCTGAAACCCCATGATTAGGCAGCCATTAACACAACCTGAATTTCCTTCATTATAAAAGGTAACAGGCTCAGAATAGGACTGCCACTTTTGCAGCATGGACCTCAGCCATTCATGTGGAACTCTGACTCCTGAGCAGACCTTTGTTGTCAGGTAGTACTTCCACGTTGGTCAAATCCATGTGTAATGCAAAATTCCCATCTTCTCTGCAGGAGGAAGTCTATCCCCCTCTTCTTTCCACCCTTCTCTGCTCAGCAGCAGTAACACAGGCTTAAGAATGAAAGCATCCACGTTGTTCTGCTGTAGGAAATGCAAGAACCATATTTTAAAGTATGGAAAAGAAAAAAAAGACGACAGGCCATATGCAACTGTGAGTCTGCACGGCCACTCTCATTTTATGGTGCAGCATTGTTTCAGAGTGAGCCAAGCTGGCTAAATCATCTTCCAGCTGAAGAAACCAGGTAGCAGAGAGTTAAAACACTTGCTCATTGGTTTTCCCAGATCCTATTTTAATTTGCTCCCTCTTTTTGGACAGCTCTGTGAAGGCAGTCTGGTTCGCTGCCTCACCATACTAATGAGACTCATCCATCTGCCTCTGTCATTGCCAGCCTCTCCTTTCTGCTGGGAGTCAGAGATGAACGCTCAGGACAGGTCCTTTCTAGGCTGCAGTACTTAATCATTTCTAAACACGCTAGATGGCCTCAGGCAGCGAAGGCAACCAGCATTTAACCCAGGCTTGGCAGCTCGGCTTCCCCACACTCTGCCTGTGAGCTCCGATAATGAAAAGTTGCTGTGCTTTACTCTCCACTTAACCAGATGCTCTTTGCTACTTGGGGCGAAAGGTTAAATAGATATAAGAACCCATGCTAGTTTGAAGGTTTTTATTAGCAGTTGGTATAGTAGAGGGAGAAGAGGATGCTGTTGCCCCTGATCCATTTGTCCCCTGGGATTCATATTTAGGCTTGTGCCCTCGCCCTTTACTAAAACAATGATGCCTTTACCCACTGAGCTTTTGTTGTTGTTTTGTGGCACAGGACTTAACACAAGCAGATTGGCTCTCTGCCATTTAATTATTTAATGTTCAGTCTTTAATGAAAAAATGGACCAAGAGGGCCACAGCAACGTTGCTTAATAGTGGCAACACCTTTATTAACAATGTAGATAGAACATTTTTTTCCAGAACGGCTAGGGCCTCTGATTTATTTTTCCACTCCATCTATTGCTCCATATGTCTGTGGAATCTGCCTTTTTCCCAGAGCTCATGTTAGTATAAAGCAATTGTCTGGGATGTGTAAGAATTAAGTATCCCATCATTCAGGCTAGACATGCAATTAGAAGAGTTGCACTAATTTCCACTGCTGAGACCCTGTCACTTTAATTTATCCTTACTTTCCTGCATTTAGGCCTTCTCTGGTTGGAGGCCAAGGATTTTATGTAGTTTCAGTCAAGGGTGCTTTGATGTAGGAACTAGAGAATATATAAGGTTTGGGGGAAAGAATTAGGGGTTGATCTAGAACTGGCTAAAAGAAACACAAGTATTGTATCAAAAATACACATTCTCTATGATTTTATTATACTAGCAAAATAGTAGAAAAGAGAGGTTTTATATCCAGGAAAAATCACTGAATTATAATATGAGTATTAAGACATTTCTTCATGATTTTTCCTGATATTATTTCTAATATAATGTTCTCTATTTTTCCTGATCAATGCTAAAATATTATTTCTTATCTGATAGCCTAAACTATCATCTCAAAAGAAGTGTTGAAATTTATTAACTTTTTCTCATGATCCATAGAGAGCTGTGACCAGACTGTCCAATTACTTTTATTGCCACCTTCAAAATCCCTTTACCTAAGTTGCAGGCAGGTAAGTATAACTCAAAAATACATGGACTGTTCCCATGAAAACGTAGGCAATGTCCTTCTTAAACGTTTCATCACGTGATGAATTCTATGTGGGCCAATTAGCGACCTATCTGGTATCCGTTATGCTTTGAAACAGTTCCAGATCAAGAAAAACTCTGAGCCCAAACTCATTTCACGTTCAGTTGAAGATGGCAGAATTCAGTCTTCAAGCAGCTCTAAAATCAGTGTCCAAAAGGGGCAAAACTTGTAATGATTTTGAAATAAAGATATGAAAAAATCCTATTATAAAACAATTTTGTATTCAAGAAAATATCAGAAATTTGTATAATCAGTTGTTTGCTCAGTTTCATTGATATATTTACATATATATACATAGAGAGAGAGATAGTAGTTCTTTAGAATGGAGACTCAGGCGAAAACTTCAGAATCTGGGTTCTTCTCTGCTCACATGATTGGACTCCATGACCTTCAATGTAACTTCTAGTTTTGAGAATCTAATATTCTGCCTCCTTCACCCTGTAAGTTTTACCTCACTACAACACCAAATAATGATAACTACCTCAATAGATTTTGGTCAAAATAAATCCATATTAATCATTTGTACTGTGACTTTCATGGAAAAACACTGACCACTTTAGAAACTACATATTCACATTAATAAATGAGCCTTCTACTCACTCAGGCTGATAACCCACAAGCAAATTTTTAAACTTCAAGGAGCAGCTTAGTAATATTTAGGAGTATATTTATTGAATAGAAAATATGTATATGAATTCCACTCATACACTTAAAATTTGGGACTTACCCTAAGGACCAAGAATTCATTGGTATTCAGGATAGAGAATGTAACCAAAAATTCCTAACCAAAATTGTTATCTGAAAGATGTAAAGGTAATACAGTTCTTAGAACATCTACAAGAAACTTTTGTAATATTTTATACACTTTCCTGCTCGATCTCATATTATTTAATATTTTTATATCTAGAAAATGTCTCGTTCCATGTCACAAACATAGCAAGTACATCAATTATTTATTCATGTATTCCTACTTAAAAATAACAGAAAACACATGCAGGAATGTATTTATTGAAGTATTCATGATTCATGATCATTTATGAAGCCTCTATAATTTTGTGATCATACTCTGAGAATAGGCAGTCTTAAATTAGATCTATTAAATTGATAAAAAGAAAGTTTCCACATATGCCCCAATAATATTTTTGGATAACTGGGTCCCTCAACAGCAAAATAAACCCTGGTTAAAAATAAAAAATTTATTTCTGGAAGAGAAACATGATTTTGGTAAGAAGTAACTCTTGTCAAATATGAAACAGGACCTCAGAAGTCCAGATGCTATCATTTTTAGTAGTGCCTTATGTAAATTACTTTGGAAGTAAAAGAATGTAAATGAAGAAAAAAAATGCCACACAAAAGAATTACTTCAAAGAATAATGTTATTGAAAATTTTCTTATATTTGAAGCTCTTCAAAATCAGTGGACTAATTAAAAATGGAAATAATGTAGTACCAAAAGGAAATAAAAAGAATGGACACAGAAAATATTAGACACCCATGAATAGTCTTAGAACCCACAAAGAGTCAGAAATGAAAAAAAAAAAACTTCTCTCAATATATTTTCTCTGATCTCAACCAAAATGTCTGATGGAATTTCATTTCAGAATAAAACTGAGCTGCATTCCTGTCTTTGATGGTTTCACGTCCTCTCTGCTTTTTCCTTAAACCAGCTCTCAGGAACACTAAAAAAACAGAATCTGCACCCTAGCACAGTGGCACACACCTGTAATCTCAGCAGCTCGGAAGGCTGAGGCAAAAGGATCCCAGGTTTAAAGGTCAGCAACATAATGAGACCCTGTCTCAAAGTAAAAAAAATAAGAACAGACTGGGGATGTGACTCAGTGCTTAAGCACCCCTGGGTTCAATCCCTGATTCACCCAACGCCCCCCCAAAAAAAAGAAAGAAAGAAAAAAAGCAAAAACCAATTTATGTACTTGAACATAGGAATACCACTCTCAATCCTTTAACCACAAGGCTGTGTTACGTAGAGATAATCATGTGTAACAAAGGTCTTAAGACATTCCCAGTCATTAAAAATAAACAGAGGCCTTGGCCAGGATTTTGCCCAATTCTAGTGTTAGTGACTTGGAGAAAGGGTGAGCAGATAACATGTGTGCCCCTGTATATCTCCAGTCAACCTCAAGCACATAAATAAACCTTCTGTACTCTCTATTTGGAGAGTCTCTAACATGAGAAAGGACCCTGTCCAGGTGTCAGATAGAGGGAAGGAACGACAAGAGGCCATTTAGTCAGTTAATTAGCAAGTATTTAGCAAGTGCTGCAAGGTACTCAGCTTCTTATAAGCAAGAGTTGTCTCTCTGCCTTGAGGCAGGTCTGCACTTAAGGTCCAATTAGTGGCACTTAAGGTCCAATGGCACCATCTTCTGACTTCACTCATTCAAAAGCTTGTTAGTCTAATGGACTAAACAAACATCTCCGCACCATTCAATACAGCTCTGTATGCAGTATGTATATGTGTATCTATATGTGTGTGTATACAGATAGATAGATAAAACTTGGCATCTCTTCCAGGAGATATGCCAAGATATATTCACAGCTTTATATACACATGTAATTCATGTATTTCTGTGCATATGGCAGTCAGGGGAATATATCTAATCAGTTGAACATGCTTTATTCCAGATGTTTTTTATCATATTTTCTCACTATCACTAATAAAAAATCCCCATAGTTGTTCTACTTGGACAGTTTGATTGGTCTTTAATCCCAAATCTCATTGAAAGAAGGAACAAAAAGCATTTTATGTTCTCTAGAATGCAACAAAAATGTTGGCACATCAACCAATCAGGAGGCACCATAGACAGAAAGTCCATCTTAACTCAAAGCAAACCATAAACCAATCTGAGATGCTTTGTTTTTGATAACATGCACTTGTATCTTTTAGATTTACCTTTCAATATTCACCTCTGCCTACATATTCCACAAGAGGTTGAAAATCCCTGTCCTGTTCAAATCTGTTATTTATGGTGGAATCCTGGTCTTTTTCTTCGGTCTTTGACATGGTGTCCTTCCACTCAGTCTTGAATCATCCCTGCCATGCACAATTAAACACTTATCTCTTTTGCCAGTGGCCATGTGATCCCCAGATTCTGCTTTCTTCTTCAAACATCTCCCAAAATCATTCTTTTTACTAGAACCACGCTTCCCAGTGAGGGTTACTCATAATTGGATTTCTATTCCTCTGTTCTTTGTTCCCTGTTGTTAACGTTTTCCCTTTTACTCTTTCACCCAAGCAAATTTTTAAATGACTATAAATATTAACTGTCTTCCGTAAGCTCCTGGTTTAGACTCCTTGGCTCTACTTTGAAACCATCAGACCTGTTCAGTGTAATTTCCTAAGCTCTCATTCTGGTTAAACTGCTCTGCCTGCACTTCAGGCCACAGTCTTACCAAAACATAACCCATTTTCTCCATCTGTGTTCATACCCCTCACATACAAAGGCCACTGTTCCTCCCATTCTTAACTTTCAGTGCAGACAGCCAATCCAGAGAAGAGCAATAAGGACACTTTATTGCCTGAAGTCTTCAATCTGACCATTTTTCAGTGGTATGCACTTTGACCTCTCTTTCTCTCTCTCTCTCATCTCTCTCTATCTCGTTCCTCCTCTCTCTTTCCTCTCCTCACCCCTTTCCAGTACTGAGGATTAAATCCAGGAACACTTCTACCACTGAGCCACATCCCTAGTTCTTTTTTGTTTGAGACAGGTCTTGCTAAGTTTCTTAGGCTGGCCTCAAACTTGTGGTCCTCCTGTCTCACCTTCCTGGGTCATGGGGATTACAGGCATGTGCCACTGTGCCTGGCTAAAAATTTTAAGTGCAAAGCAGAAATAAAAGTTGAAAGTTAATCTCATGAAGTTAACACTGTGGGAGAAAAGCTAATGCCGTATTGTGCATGCTCCTATAAACATCTTAAAGATAGAAACTGTGCTATAGTAACTTCTTTTATTATCTAATTTGAAACATGATAACTCAATGAGCATAAGTTACTATGCTGATAATTAATTGATTACTATGGTGAGAGAAAGTTGCTATTTGAAGAATGCTATAAAATAATGATCTCTATAAGAAAGCCAATTTTTTTCTAATTCATTTTGAATAAATTTTGCTGTTCTGATGTAGCTCATATCGAAAACACAGCTAAAAACTGTTCTGAGGTGAACCAACTGAAAGACATTTGATTACAATCAAAAACAGTATGATAGAAGGCTAACCTAGCAATTACCTCAACATGTATGAATTTTTACACTATCATGGGGAACCTTGCCTAGGTTCCTAGGGGATATAGGCAAGGGGGCAGGGAAGAGGAGGGGAATAGGAAGGACATCATGGAGAACAGAGGGAGGTAGTATGGGGGAATCTTAATCTGACGGGAACCTCCAAATTCCACGAGAAGTCCAATTAACTTGGGGCTTGAGTAGGCGGAAACATGGAACCATGGGGAACCCAAAGGAGGGAAACCATGGTCTGGCACCAGTATTGGCTTGTTCTGTCATTACACTTTTGTTCTTGATCGTTTGACAATGAACCCCTCCTAATTGTAAGACCCTGTTTATCGAATAAAAATTAAAAGAAAGAAAAAGAAAAACATTTAATTAGGAAATTGTGAGACAACAGGAACTAGTCCAAGCTTCAGATATGGGGACACTGGTTCAAATTCTTCCTCCAAAATTTACCACTTCTATAATCTTGATTGGACAATTTGCTTTATCTTTCTCTCTCTAATCTTCATAATAATTACATGCTAAATATAAAGGTACTTTAAGCTTCCAGCAGGGTGCCTGACCCAGAAAAGGCAGCAAGTGGTGACTCTTAAAGAAAAACAATACTTGCAAATTTAAGATAGATGAGATTTTTCTTTCTCTGAGAGTCTGTGAGGTATAGGAGTTGGACTAAATACTTGGAAAAAGGAAATGTATGGGGAAATACTTCTCTGTAATTGTGGCTCACCATCACCAGTCCCATGCTCTGAAGGGAAAAAATATTATTGGTCTCTTTTAAAAATGCTAAGTCAAGGAACTGGAGAAACAGCATAAACCTTTTTAGCTGATTGACAGTGGTGGACTGAAAATTAAGACCTTCTTTTAATTAGTTTTAGCAATCTATGTGGGATGATCAGATCATAAGTAGCTGAGACCAAGACAAGTCAGTGCCAAAGCTGAGAGAAAAGTGATTGGGCCTTTAACCCCTAGCTCACTTCAAATATAGGGCTGTCAAAGTCCCAGGAACATTTGAGTTCCAAGTTCAGATAAGATTAGTGAGCTTAAAGAATGATTCTATAAAGTACTACATACAAGAGGAGAGTGCTGACTGTTAATACTATTAAAATTTCACCATTTTAAAGATCTGGATTTTTGGGTGACAAATAGTGACCATTCACTTTTTAATGATGTGGCCTTTATTTAAAAAGCCACCAAAGATCTGGTGTAAACCCTCACTATCTTCCTTTCAGTAATAAAGCTGAATTTGCAGAATTAAATTAATAAATGAAAAGCAAATGTGATAGACCCAACTGATACCTCCAAATGAAAAAACAGATGTCTGTGAAAATGTTTGATTTATAAAGTTCAACCATTGGGAAAAAATAACTATTTAACATCTTGAAGCTTCCATTCTTCATTTTATGTTAGTATTTTATTCCGTCTTTTTTGCTATAGAATAGCACCTATCAAGATTAACCAGTTCATATTCTGGTTCCCATCAAGATTCTATTTCTATAGGTTAATTCTGCAAACTTGGATATGTTCTGGCATAGACTTGGCATTTGTACTCTGTTCTTAATAAACACCAAATTGCTCCTCTGTGGTTCAGCAGTTGGTTGGTTGGTTCTTTCTTTTTTGTTTTACTTTTTATTATTGAACATTT
>PVKS010012619.1:0-53229 GCA_004027875.1 Aplodontia rufa
CTAATAATAACCTCAAATTGTATGAATTTTTATGCAAACAGGGGGATGATTGCTTAGGATACCTGGAGACATAGAGTTGGGGACATAGTAGGGGGAGGGATTAGGAAGGATATCTAGGAGACTGGAAGGTGAGAAAGAATATGGGGGAATCATCTCAGAAGATCTCTGACCTCCACGAGATATCCATTTAACTCAGGGGTTCTTGTGGGGGAAACATAGAAACATGGGGAACCCAAGCAGGGCATTCATGACATGGCATTAGCCTGGGATAACTATGTATATATACATTTGTTCTTGATTGTTTGACAATGTTTCCCCCTCAATTGTAACTCCATATTCATATAATAAAAAAAATGCTGCAGGCTACTTGACAACCAGGGAAGCAATAGAATAATTCTCCCAATTAAACAGGATCCTGAAAAATTTGCTGGTAATGCAGTCAAGGTTACATTATTACAAAAGAAAAACCATCCATTGGGTGATTATTTTCCCAATGGTAGAGAAATATTAGTTGAAGAATTACAGCAAGATATTGAGGTGATACAATTTATACATAAACAATCTTGACCCATTGCAACAGCAACAGGAAGCCCCCAAATAGGATGTACAATCCTGGTGTTCTGCTGAGTGATATCATCCATAGTCAAATTCGCATAATGATTTAAAATTACTCCCAAACCTATTACGTTTCTCTGCAATAGTTTATATATAGAAGGACCTCCTTGGAGACAAAAAGAAATTTTATTTCCAGAGGCCTTAGCCATTTACATCCAGAAATAAAAGGGGGGTCTGTTTCTATAACAGACATAGATTTAATTTGTACGGATGCTGTGGCCTACTGTGTAATCATATCCACTTGTCCATTCTTCTACAAGTATAAATCGCTGCATCTTGAGGGACAGCAAGAGATTTATAGATGCTAAAATCAGTTTTACCTCTTTTTGATTGATCAGTTAAACTATGCCATCCTGATTGTTGTTGCTTTTGTGAATAGACAAAATAACCATTTTTTCCCCAGTCAATAGGCCCAACCTTAAGAATAGAATCATTATAACAAACATAAGGACATCTTAATATAATAGATTCCCCAACCTTCCACACAGTCAGAGGCAAAACACATGAAGCAGAAGCAAACTTGTATCAGTACCATCATCATCAGAAACATGGTAAGCGGGGTCAAAGATTGCTGTCCCTGTTTCGAAATACGTTCAGCCGCCTGACAGATCCTTTTCATTTGACCCCAAGTAGGGATTTCAGCCCTTTGAGTTTGCTCAGTGGGGTTGTCCTTGGGTATAACAATTTTTATTCTTTTGAACGAATGTTCCAGAGGATCTATAGACTTCTTCTGCTTCATGGCTTGATACACTATTGGGGTACCAGAAACTTGTTCCGTCTCCTGTAGACATTGAGGTATGACACAAGCATATCCTATTCCCCATTCTGTAACTTCTCCTTTAAGCCAGTCCCTAGAATTAGGCTGTCTCCACCATTCTTTAGCTTTATCTATCTGTTGCAACTGTTTATCTGCCTTACTTATCTGTTTCTGTCCCCATAACCTTTCAGCTGTTGATTCTCCATTCTTATTAAGAATCTCAAAATTTAAAGAATATAATGCTTTCATTAGTCCTACCCTTGGGGAATACTTGTCTCCCCCTTTTTGTTTAGATAAATAAAGTTTAAGCATGTGATGGCATTGTTTCATAAGAGCTTGACCTGTAGAACTATAAGGAATACCTCTAGTATGCAAAATATGATAGGAAGTGCAAAAGTATTGCAAATCAGCAGAGAGGTAGGCTGAGGCTTTATTGGTTTTAAGTTGTTAAGGAATTTCCAATATAGAAAAACCAGTAATAAATGATATATAATATCTGTGAGTGCAGTTGTCCAAGTAAAAGAAGAAAAAGTATCTACAGTAACATGAACATAGCGTAATTTACTAAATTTAGGAATAATAGTAGCATCCATTTGCTAGATTTTATTAGGCGTGTGTCTGGTGGGACTAATACCTGAAGGTAAAAAGGTATTTGTATAGATGCATAGGAAGGACTTTGAAAAACAATCCATTGAGCATCCTGTAAAGAAATTTCATATTTATGAACTAAAAAGGAAGCAGGGGGCATATGTAAGTTGATGCCATGAGACTGCATCACTATCATTTAGCAGTGGAGACACCAATTGATCTGCTTGTCTGTTTCCTTTAGAGAAAGGTTCAGGTAATGCTGGATGGGCAGGTAAATGAGTAATAAAGGATGGTGCAGTCCTTTGGCGTATTACTTGTTGTAACTCTAAAAATAAATATGTAATAGGTTTACCAGGATGTTTAATTATAGTTACTGTTTCTAACAAAGGAACTGAACAAGCTGCATATTGAGAATTGGTTACAATATTAATAACAGAAGATATATCTGGTAAAAGAATTAGAACAGCACCTAATTAATTTTGTTGTGTTGAGTGATAGGGAGTGGAAATAACTGTTATTGTGGGCTCAATGCATCAGGAATAGGAATTCTCTTACAAAATGCAAGGGAGTATCCTCATAGTCCATCTTAAGAAGGAGAAAAATTTGTTTTTTTGATATGTGATAGGGCTCCAGGTTTAGCCTAAAAGAAGCCATCTTAAAGCATAAGATAAAAAGCTGTGATTCAGGAATTGTTGACACTTATAGAATGTACTCTGTGACAATTTTAAAAGGCTTAAGAAAACAAGATGCGGGTTTTTGTTTTACTGCCTAACTGCATGGTTAGCTTTTATAAGTGCACGTGCTGCCTGCACCTGCCAAATGGGATGTGATTTTTGTCTTTACGAGACCCTGCAAAAAGCGGCTCTCCTTTCTGGCGTTTTGTTGAGGGAGACAGTTGTCAGCCAGCTAATAAAGATTCTTTAATTTAGACTCTGGGTCATGGTCTTTTCTCTGAGGGGAGCCTCATAACAGATAATAACAAGTAAATAGTTTTTTAAAAGCTATTTGCTAGGCTAGACAATTATTATAAGCTATTTTAATTTGAGTATGAGATAAGGGAACAATTGAGGCTGATCTTTACCTAATAAAATTTGTGAGCCTTTTGCATGACTATGGCAGTTTTCTTTAAATATGTTTGTAAATATTTAGGGGGATTTACTGGCAAAAAATCCATAAAATCTAGGCATTATCTTGAAACAAAAACTCAGTAGGAGAGTGTAAGATAGAAAAAAATTGTATATTTTTATGAAGATGAGTACATTTTAATTGTGTAGAATGCACTTATTCCTCTATCCATTTTAACTCTTTTATGGCTTCTTGATGGTTTAATATTTCAGGACTATTAAGATCAGTAGAGCCTTGAAGGATTTTAAATAGGTGTGTTAATAGATAAGTAGGGATTCCTAAGGAAGGCTTAAGTCAATTAATGTCTTCTAATAATTTTTGAAAATAATTTAAAGTATTAAGTGAATCTTTTTGTATTTGCATTTTTGTGGAATAATGGTGTTTTTATATATTTTTCTTTTTAACTAAATGTAAAGTTTTTGTATTTAAATTTTATCAGTTGTAATAATTAATTTAGCCTGTTGGAGGGTCAACTATTTTTTATTCATTCAACATAGTCTTACATTTAGGAGGGAATTGTTGCCACAGTATCATGAACACATACATAATGACAGAGAAATCTGAGGCTGATGCCAGACCATAGTCTCCCCTTTTGGATTCCCCTAATCCCGTGTTTCCCCCTACTTTACTTCCCATATTAGTTGGGCTTCTCATGGAAGTTGAAGGTTCCTCACTGGGTTGAAAACACCCCTACTCCCACCCTCCATCTGCCTTGATAGCCTTTCTATTCCCCCACCCCAGGCTCCCCTCTCTTCATCCCCCAATGTCATAGGCAAGTTTCCCCTTGCTTATGTAATAATTCACCCATGTTGAGGTTATTATTAGCTTAGCTAACTTTCAGTCTATTTCCAGTTGTATTCTAGCTTCCACATATGAGAGAAAATGTTTGGCCCTTGAATCTCTAATTTTGAATATTTCACTCAGCACAATATTTTCCATCTCCATCCATTTGGCTGCAAATGCCATGATATTTTTCTCTCTGGTAGCAGAGTAGAATTCCATATATACCACAGTTTTTGGATACACTCGTCCAGGGTGGGGCATCTGGGTTGGTTCCATAGTTTATCTATAGTAAATTGAGCTGCTATAAATGTTGATGAAGTTGTATCTCTGTAGTAAGCTGATTCTAGCTCTTTTGGGAAAATACCTAGGAGTGGGATAGCTGGGTCATAAGCTGGTTCCAGACCTAGTTTTTGGGGAGTCTCCACATTGCTTTCCAGAAGGGCTGTACAAGCTTGCAGTCCCACCAACAGTGTGACAGTGTTGCTCTCTTCCCACAACCCCTCCAGCATCTGTCCTTGTTTGTATACTTCATTTTTGCCACTCTGATAAGAGTGAGATGGAATCTCAGTGAAGTTTTCATTTGCATTTCTCTCATTGCTAGTGATGTAAAGCATTTTCTCACATATTTGTGGGCTTTTTGGACTTCCTCCATTGACAAATTTCTATTTAGCTCCCTAGCCCATTTATTGATTGGGTTATTTGTGGGTTTGATGATCAGTTTTTTTTTTAGTTCTTTGTACATTCTAGTTATTAGCCCTCTGTCTGAGGTGTGGCAGGCAAATATTTTCTCCCATTCTTTAGATTCTTACAAAATTAAAAAACCTTCTTTGATCACTATCTTCTGCAGAGTTTTGAGCATAAATGAGTCTGAATTTTTTCAAAGGCATTGTCTGCATCAATTGTATTTTTGGATCCGGATAGCTAGAATTTTATTAAGGATTTTTACATCTATGTTCATCAGGGAAATTGGTCTGTAATTTTCTTTTTTTGATGTGTCTTTGTTAGGTTTTGGTGTCACTGTAATATTTGCTTCATAAAAAGTGTTTTGGAGGGCTCCAACCCTTTCAATTTCATGGAAAAGCTTGTAGAGGATCAGTGTTAATTCTTCTGTAAAAGTCTGGTAGAATTCTGCCCTGAATCCATCAGGTCCTAGGCTTTTCTTTTTTGGATAGCTTTTGATTGCTGTTTTGATTTTGCTACTTGAGGTTTAGACTTTCAATGTCCTCCCGTGTTAATTTGAGTATATCGTATGTGGCAAGATAATTGTCCATTTTTTCCAGATTATCGAACTTGGAAGATTATAAATTTTCAAAATAAGTTCTGATAATCTTTTGGATTTTGGTTAAGTCTGTGGTGATATCTCCTTTTTGTCTTTGATTTTGTTGATTTACTTCACTTCATTCTTCATTTTGGTGAGGTTGGCAAGGGGTCTGTCAATCTTTTTTAGTTCTTCAAAGAACCAACTCTTTGTTTTGTTGGCAATTTGTATTTTTGTTTTTGTTGTTGTTCTCAACTTCATTGATTTCATCTCTGATCTTAGTTATTTCCTGCCTTATATTACATTTGGGATTGGATTCTTCCTGTTTTTGTAGGGATTTGAGTTGGAGCATAAGTCTATTTATATGGACTTTTTCCTGATTTTTGATGAAGGCACTCAGTGCTATAAATTTACCTCTTAAGAATGCTTTCATAGTATCCCAAAGATTTTGATACGTTGTTTCATCATTCTCATTCACTTCCAAGAATTTCTTGATTTCTGTTCTCATTATCTCTTTTATCCATTCTTCATTTAAGAGGGTTTTATTCCATTTCCAAGTATTTGAGTAGTTTCTGGTTTGTTTGTTTGTTTGCTGTTGATTGCTAAGATCATACCATTGTGGTCTGACAGGACACATGGGATTATATCAATTTTTTATGTTTGTTAAATTTAGCTTTGTGGACTAGGACATGGCCTATTTTGGAGAAGTATCTGTGAGCTGCTGAAAAGAAGGTAAAGTCAGCCGATTTGGAATGTAATATTCTGTAAATGTCTGTTAAGTCCAGTTGATTTATAGAATTGTTTAGGTAAGAGATATCTTTGATTTTGTGCTTTGGTGATCTGCCTATTATTGATAACAGTGTATTATAGTCCCCCAGTAATGTGTTGAGATCAATGAGGGGTTTAATGTCTTTGAAAACTTTTTCCATATATTTGGGAGGGTTGTAATTGGGGGCATAAATGTTAACTATTGTTATGTCATCTTGATGAATTGTTCCTTTTACTATGATATAGTGACCTTTTTTGTCCTTTCTGACTAGTTTTTGGTCAAAATTAACTTTGTCAGATATAAGGATCACAATACCAGTTTAACCTTTTGGGCCACAAGCCTGGTAGACTTTTTGCCAACTTTTCACCTTCAGTCTGTGTCTATTTTTTATTGTGAGATGTGTCTCCTATAGGCAGCATATTGTTGGATTTTGTTTTTTGATCCAGTAAGCCGATCTGTGTCTTTTGATTAGAGTATTGAGTCCATTCACATTCTAAGTTAAAATTGAGATGGGAATCTTGGTCCCTGACATTGTGACTATTGCTGTATTTTGTGCCATCTTGGATATCTTTTATAGTGTGTTATGTGATTATTGACTTTCTTCTGTGTATGGTTTTTTTATTTTTTTGAAAGAGGGACAGTGAGAGAGAGGCAGAGAAAGACAGAAGCAATTTTTATTTTAGTTTTTCATGTGACTTTCATTACTCTGACATTTTGTTGTGTACATGGTGCTGGGGTTTGAACCTGTGTACTTGCGCATGCCAGACAAGCGCCATAACTGCTGAGCCACCTCTCCAGCCCCTGTGTATGGGTTTTGGAAGTTGTTTACTTGTTCCTCTGAATGAAGTATGTCAAAAGAGAATTTTTTAAATAGAATTTATGTAAGTCATTTTTTGTAGGGACAGCTAACAATATCTCATCCATATAATATATATCCATAAAATATATTTTTACAAATATTTGGGTTTTGGCACCAAATGTAAAAATCAGAAAAAATGCAGATAGTTTAGCACCAAATGGGAAAATCAGGTGCAAGTGTCCAGCACCAATTGTTCAGGCATGGATGTTGGAAAAGGAGTCAGGCCTTAGAGTAGCTGAGCAAAGCTTTTATTGAGATTGGCGACTCTCGGGCCAGATTCACCTGGCTGGCAGAGTAAGGTCAGGCAGGGGAAGTGCCCCCTGGCCCAGGCTGGGCCACAACTTTATCTGGGGTGAGCAGAGGAAGTCCTTCAGAGATTGGCTGGTAACTCCCATCAATCACTGAGTGATTGCAAGACACCATTGGGGCTTGCCAGCCAGTATCTGATTAGTTGTTCCTTTCATGTCCATGTGGGCTACTTGATGTCTCACCCAGCTGCCTAGAATCAACCTAACATCCTGAACTTTTTGGTGATATATGGAATCGATTTTCATCTGGTTCCTTCCTGCTGTTTATGGGGTGTTGTGAGGGAGGGGAAGGTTCAGGAGTTAGTTTTCAATAAAGCTGTAAGGGCATTTGGTTGTATGTTACTCCAATGACCTCACTCATGCAGTTATGGATGAACCTGTGATAGAGACCTGAGAGATATTAATGAGCAGCAGGAGAAGTAGTGGGTGGGTCAGAGATCTTGAGTTTGGTGTGCCCTAGAATGGTGGAAGTCCAGGACTGGGCATCCAAGAAGGGTGCCTTTTTAAGGTGGGAGACATGATATGAAGGGGAGTGGCCCAGGAGTTTGGGCGCTGTTGGGTAGTAAGTATAACTGTATGAGGTCCAGTCCAGTGAGGCTGCAGAGGTTGAGGATGCAGTTCCCAAAGCAAAACTGTGTCACCCAGTTGAAGAGAGACAGCAGCCTATTCGAGTTGTGGTCCAACTGGAGATGAGGTGGTAGATGGTGTGGGGATACAGCAGTCTGCATATTCCTTTAGGAATTTATGTAAGAGTGTGAGATAGGATAAATAGAATGCCAAAGGAGGATGGGTGACAAGAAAATTTTGGTTGACTAGGAAAGGACGCCCATAGAGTAGCTTAAAGGGACTGAGGCCTAAGGGAGCCCAAGGGGCTGTCTGAATTCAGGTAAGGGCCAATGAAAGGAGATTAGGCCAGGAGAGCTTGAGTTCAATAGTCGGTTTAGTAAGATAATCCTTGAGAATGCCATTAGCTCTTTCAACCTTACCCATGGATTGGGGTTGATAAGGGATGTTGAGCCTCCAGGTGATGTTGAGGCCTTTGGAGACTAGTTGAACAATCTGAGATGTGAAGGCTGGACCGTTGTCTGACTGGATGGATGCAGGAAGTACGAATCTGGGAATGATCTGTTCAATGAGAATGTAGGCAACCATGTCTGCAGTCTCCCTAGAGGTGGGGAAGGCCTCTATTGACCCTGGAAAAGTATAAACTAAAGTGAGTAGAATAGGGGCTGTTGAGAACTTTGTTGTTGCCCTTGTGCTATAGAATCTGCTTTGTTACCCACGGCTACAGGGTCTGAGGATTTTTGATGTCCTCAGCAATATATGATGGCAACTTGGGGTGGCAGCTGAAGTGCCTCCAAGAGTGTTGCATTCATTCAATGAAGTGACAATAATGGCATACATACACACACATTCAGGGTGAAAAGACAAAGACTCATACTCAATACTCAAGACACAGACAGACAGACAAACTCAGGACTCAAGACAGGACTCAAGACAGGACTAAGTTTATTGCTTACAGCTCTCCTTATATAGTTTTCCACATCCTGTATTTTGTATCAGCAGTTTCACATTGCAGTCACAAGGCATCTTATCAAAAGTACAAGAACTTCTAACATAAAACTTTGTAATATTCTAAGAACATCTGCGAGGCTGAGAACAACGTCTAATGTCCTTGAGCCACATACATCCTCTTCTTGGTCTATGTCCAAGTGCGTCAGTCCCTCTGGCAGGCGTGCACTCATGCACATTTTGCTGGTGTCAGGGGTCTGTGGGACCGCCCGCGGTTCCCACACAAGAGTTTGGAAATTAGGGAAGCACTGACCACTGGTGACGCCTTTGTGTTTAAAAACCCACACTCCTTCCAAATATGTTAATCTGTTTGTCTTTAGAGAGAGTGAGAGCAAAGAGTTCGACTTTTTGGGCAGTGGTCCCTCATGGAAGGCAGCTGGCTTCCAGAACTAAGGTGGTGATAAGCGGCTGTACGGCATCCATCAGGACCCAGCACAGAACTGCCATCTACAAAATGGTTAGGTCAGGTGAGGGAGAGCGTAATCAAAGAAGTCCTCACGGGGTGACCTCAGAGCCTCCAGTACCTGTGAACAAGAATGGCTGACAGTTGAGGGAGGTGGGGACAGGGGGAGAAGTGCAGCAGGACTGAGAGAAGAAGAGCAGAGAATGATAGTGCAATTTTCTATGAAGAGGAGTTGAAACTCTTGAATCTGTGCTGGGCTCAGGAGCAGGAAGGATTTATGGCTTAAGAGGTCCTAGAGTTGATGAGTGGAGAATACAGTGATTGGTTGTAGCAAGGTGAGTTTTAAGCCTTCTTTAGTCAGTTCAGCTGCTGATGCCAATGCCCAGAGGCATGGTAGCCATCCACGGACTGTAAAAATCAAGTTGCTTGGAGAGATATGCCACCAGTCTATAGGAAGGTCTGGTTGGTTGAGCTAGGAGGCCAGGAGTAACACTCTCTTTCTTGTTTAAAAAAGTGGAAAGGACTATTAAGATATGCGGGGAGAGACATGAGAGTATCTCTGAGCTTGTAAAAGGAGTTGGCTACCATGTTGGGGGAGGTAAGGGGCCCATGAAGTGTTTCCTTTGCTGCCTGATATAGAGGTCTGGCAAGAAGTCCTAAGTTGGGGACCCAATGTCTGAAAAAGCCATCTAAGCGCATGAAGGAGAGGATATAATCCACTGTTACTGGAGTCTGTAGGTCACGGAGGGCTTAGATTCTGTCTCTTGTGAGGCTTTTAGAAGTGGGAGTAAGTGTTATGCCTAAATAAGTAACTGAGGAGATCGCAGTGTGAGCTTGGGAGGTTTGGACAGATGATCTATATAGAAGAAGGTAATCCACATATTGTAGGAGAATGCTCTCTCCCAAGTCATAGGTAGCCAGATCCTGAGCCAAGGCTTGCCCGAAGAGGTGGGGGCTGTCCTGGAATCCTTGGGGTAAACCTGTCCATGTCAGCTGTTGAGACCTGGAGAATACAAGATCCTCCCATGTGAAGGCAAAAAGGTAATAGGAGTCAGGGTGAAGAGGAACTGTAAAAAAAAATGCATCTTTAAGATCTAAAACTGTACAGTAAGTAGTAGAAGGGGGATGTGAGAAAGAAGAGTATAATGGCTAGGAACCACTGGATGGATGGGAATAACTGCTTCGCTAATTAAACAGAGATCCTGGACCAAAAAAAAAATAAGCCCCTGAGGGCTTGTGTACCAACAATATGGGGGTGTTACAGGGGGAATTAAGCAATTGGTCTATGATGCGTTTATGACCTTCCCTGTGGGTATGGGAGATAGGGAATTGGGGATGTGAAGGAAATTTAGTTTGAGGTTTCAGTTGGATAAGGACTGGCTTGTGGTGAGAGGCTATGATTGCCTTGGAGGTGTCTCAGACTTGAGGTCTGGGGGCAGCAGTAAAGTAGGTGATGGGAGGGTGCTAGAGAGTTTAAGAAAGAGAGGTAGGAGAAGGTGAGTAGTAGTGTCCCTGGGGAGGAGTTGTTTGGTGGCCCCTAGAAGTTGGAGAACATCTCTACCTAGGAGGGGAACTGGATAGGAAGGAATGACCAGGAAAGAATGTGTAAAAGGGTGTTCCTCCAGGGTACAGGCCAGCTTAACTGTTCTGTTTGGGAAGGAGGGTTTCCCATCAATTCCCATAAGCGAAATCGGGGAAGGAAACAAAGGCCCAGAATGGGCAGGCAAAACAGAATAGGTAGCCTCCATGTCCACAACAGAATTTATGAACTTACCCACTACCTGGAGCATTATCCTGGGCTGGGCGAGGGTCCTTGAGTCTGGGCTCCCTCAGTCTTCTGTGAATCCCAAAAGCTCAAGGGAAGGGACCATCTGGCTGGTCACACCCTCACGTGGAGGTGCTGGGGTGGGGTCAGCCATAGGGCAGTAGCTCTTCCAGTGCCCTGCTTGTTTGCAGGTGGGACATGGCTTGGAAGGGGGCCTTGGGTTTGGGCACTGACAGGCCCAGTGACTTTCTCATCCCCACTTGAAGCAAGCCCCTGGTGGAGAGGATTACTGGTCCCTCTTTGAATCTCTCACTTCTGCCGCTGGCCGCAGGGAAGCTACCAAGGCTTGGGTTTGGAGTGTTACCTTCTTCTGTGAATGAGCCTGTCTGGCCAGTTTGGCCAACTCTTCTCGGGCATTATAGACTTTGAAGGCCATTTTTACCAGATCTTGGAAAGGGGCCTGAGGGCCCTCCTCAGCTCGTTTGAGCTTTTTTCTAATATCAGGGTCTGATTGAGAAATAAAATGGGTTGCTAACACTGTACCCAGAAGGAGATTCAGGGTCCACTTTACTATATTTGGTAAGGGCCTCTGTAAGACGGTTAAGAAATAGGGCTGGATTCTCATCTGGATCCTGGATAATTTCCCTCAGTTTATCAAAGTAAACTACTTTATTGGAGACCATCTGCATGTCAGTTAAGAGATATTGAATCAATCATACAAGTACAATTACTGGTAGTTCCAATTGGGCTCATTTGGTGGAACTGCCACTGCACCTGTGGGTAAAGTTATGTCCATTAAGTGGACTTGGTCAGCATGGTCTCGTGCCACCTGCTCAATGCAAATTTGTTCATCTGGGGTAAGGGTAGAAGAAAGAATAACAAACATCATGCCAGGTGAGGTCATAAGCCTGAGACAGGTGTCTAAATTCCTTAATGTAAGTAGAAGAGTCAGCAGAGAAAGATCCCAGTTGCCTTTCAATCTAGGAAAGGTCCTGGGGTGAGAATGGGATGTGGACTTGCACAATACCCTCTGTGCCAGCCACTTCCTGGAGAGGATAAGAGAGTTCCAGACTGGGTGGTGGGAGGGCTTGGTGAGATTGAATGTGGGTGCTGACAGGAGAGGAGAGAATTGAGTGGGTGGAGAGACCTCCTGGGGGAGGAGAAGGAGTGAAGGGGGAAGAGTCAGGAGGAGGAGCTGTAGCAGTGGGAGAAAGGTGTGGAAGGACTATACCTGTGAGAAAGTAGGGGATGAGGATGAGGAGGAGCTTTGGCCTAACTAGGAAGGGGGAGGATGGGAGGGTCGAGCTGAGAGCAGATCTGGTGGATCTGAAAATAAGGAAGATGAAGCCAGAAAACAATGGGGGAGAGGTTTTGGACCATCCTTGGTGAGGAGGATTTGGGCCGTGGAGCAGGTGGAGCAAAGGGAAGGACGAGAGTGCAAGTCCCAAAAGTCCTGAATATAAGGCATTTCTGGCCATTTCCTGTCCAGTGACAGTAATTGCCCAAATCAGTGAGGATTTGAAAGTCAAAAGTTCCTTCAGGAGGCCATTTTGAGCCATTGTCTAAAGTGTACTGAGGCCAGGCCACAGTCGAGTAAAAGAACAGCCATTTACAGTGTAAGTCTTCAGAGTCCTAATTCAGTAAAATAGAAAACCCGATGGGGTCAAGAGAGGAATTAGCATTTCAAACTTGGGAAACTTCAAAAACTCCTGGGCCACAGTCAAACAATAGGGAGCTTTACAACAACTGCACAGGAAATTTTCAACACTCTATGCAGCAGTGGTAAGCAGTGCTTACCTGTTGCCCAAGATTTTACTTTCATTGGACCTATGGGTATTCAAAAACTTCCCTACTGGAATTTAAAGTCCCCTCCCAGAGGGCACTGTAGGGTTGGTTGTTTTCAAAAAGTGAGCTTACAGCTGAAGGGATAACAGCTGGCATGATTGATAGTGACTATGAAGGGGAAACAGGTTTTAGTGAAGGTCAGTGGATATTTACATAAAAATAAGGAGGTTATATTGCCCAAGTTTTACTGCTCCTATACATGTCCAGCAGTAAAACAGCCATTAAATATGGGGAGAAATGATGTGGCTGCACCCCTGAAACTGAATGCACTGGAGTATACTGGTAATGAAAAATTGAAAAAGAAAAGTCTATGATTCCACTTTATCTTAATAATAAATTATTCTCAGGTTTAGTTGACATTGGAGCAGATGTTCCTATTATTTCTCCAAAAGATTGACCTAAATCACGGCCAACAAAAATTCCCTCCATGGCCTTAACAGGGCTAGGGAGTCATGGACATTTATTAATTAGTGTAAAAAATAAAACTCAGAAACCATGGGTGTCAATCCAGGCATGGGTGTTATTTTTGGGATTTGCAGCTCCTGGGCCAAATTCACCTGCACCACCACAGTGAGGGCAGGCAGGGGAAGTGACCAGGGCAGGGGAAATGGCGTGCATGGGAAAATGGAGCTCTACCTCAACTGGGCACCTACTTTATAGCCTGGGGAAAGGAAGGAAGTTGATGGGAATGGTCTCTCGGAGATTGGCTGGTGGACCAATCAATCATCAGGTGTTTGCAAGACACTTTTGGACTTGTCCAGTGTCTTGATTGGTTGTTCTTTTTGTGCAAGCTACCTAATGCCCTGTCCCCAGCCAGTTGCCACCAAATCAACCTAACAATTAGTAATCAGATAGTTTATTGGAGAGATCATGAAGGAAATCATGGCCTATGTGTCCTTATATTACTGACTTGCTTTCAAATATTTGAGGAAGGGACATATTACAACAATTAAATTTAAAGGTGTGAACACTGCCCTCTTGTGGCCATATGTCAAAAGCATTGGGAAAACAGGAAAAGTGAATACAAGAACCCAGAGATATTTAATTCAAGGACAATAGATATAGCTATACCCTTTCTTAGAGGAGGCCACTGCCTTCCAGATACAGGAAAAAAATGTGCTGTTGCAATCACTTGATTGACTGATGTTCCTGTGTGGGTTAAGCAGTGGCCCATTTAAGGAGAAAAACTTCAACATTTACAATAACTAATTAAAGAACAATTAGAAGCAAGACACTTTAAGCTAGCTGTCCATTGGCCCTTGGAATACATCCATTATTATGGGCCAGGCTATATAGACCATGACAAAACAGACTTCATTTTTACACTGAGAATCCATGTTGGAAAGGGACTGCTTCTCCCATGGGAAAGCCCCATCTCTGTGCCCACCAATAATTGCTTAGAACAGCACCCTGGCAACCTAAAATAATAAACATTACACTTGTACTGTTCTTGTGCCATATTCTATAGCTGAAAAATTGTTGTCCAAACATTAGTTATTGTTCTATAAATTGTACTCCCCTAGGGAGTCTAGTCAGAGCTCAGTTACAATCACAGTCTAGTCAGAGCTCAGTTACATACTAACAGCACCAAGACTTGGGCTAGAGGAGGTCTGGTGCCACCTATGCTTCACATAGAAAAAGGCCCTCTGCAAGATTCAATTTGGAGATAGGGCCTCATTAGAGAACCTCTAAAATTTGGGATGGATTACGTGTTTCTAACAATTCTAATAATTCCACTCCTCTAATAAAAGCCTTATGTAAAATGCTGTATTTGACTGTTTCTGTTCTGAATCCTTCCATTATTCTTACTGGAAAATTAAATATTTAATATGATGTCGATCTGATGCTCTATAAAATTTCTGATTTAAATGGTGAGCTCCAACAACACATTAATAAGACCACCTGGATAAAGACCTTGACATAATGATCTTTAAAAGACAAGTTACAGTATGGATAACTGTAAATCTCACTAACACTGGCAAGAGACTCCTTATGTTGCTTTCTTTCAGGAACTAACACTGCATCTGAAACAACACAGCACGTGCTTCACTTGGTGGCTCATCACTGGTGTAGTCATCCTCACCAGCACAATTGCTTCTGCCTCTACCATAGCTGCTACACTACATCAAGAAGTTAAATATGAAAAATATGTGCAGGAACTTCAAAAGAACTTTAGAGAGACTCGATAAACACAGATCCATATTGACCAGGATATATTAGGGGGAAATAACAATTTAAAGATTGTTTTATAGTTGGGAAAACAGGTTCTGGGCCTAAGATGGTCTCAAAGATTGCAATGTCATAGTGCCACTCAATATTGTATTACTAAGATTCTCTATAATCATAGTAAATGTGTATGGAGAAGGATAAAAGAAATCAGTTACTGGGGTTAATGTCTCAGATATTTTAGAATTACAATATCAGGTATTGTCTATATCTAATACTAAGATCTACTTTTAAAGATGCTTGTGTTTTGTCTGATTGAAAGCTTTCAAGCTTTATTTTCCGTTTTGCTTCTCTTTTGCTCCCCAGGGATTGAACCCAGGGACACTTAACCACTGAGTCCCATCCCCAACGCTTCTGATTTTTTTGAGATAGGGCCTTGCTAAGTTGCTGAGGATGGCTTTGAACTTGCAATCCTCCTGCCTCATCCTCCCCAACTGCTGGGATTACAGGTGTGTACGTACCATCATGCCAACTTCCCTCCCCTCTTCTGCTAAGAAAACTGATTATTCAAGATTGCTGGGTCTCAGAGGAAGTTCTATGTCTTTGAGATGTAAATCCACTCCCTACCCCCACCTACTGGGGATTGAGCCCAGGGGCACTCTACCACTGAGGTACATCACAGCACAGTTGTTAAATTTTGAGACAGGATCTCACTAAACTTTCCACAGTAGTCTCAAACTCTTGCTACTCCTGTCTCAGCCTCCCAAGTACCTGGGATTGCAGTCGTGAACAACTGTGTCCAGCAACTTTCAGGATTAAAAAAAAAAAAAGAAATTTAAATAAGATATGAACTATGGGGCTAGAGCAGTGGCTCAACAGTTGGAGCACTTGCCTGGCATACACAGGGACCCAGGTTCAAAACCTAGCACTACATACACAACTAGGTATCAGAGAAATCAAAGGTCAGATGAAAAAATAGTTTATTCTCTCTTTGGTCTCTTTCTCTAACAAAAAGAATGAACTATGCTTATTTTCTATGGGTAATCTAAAGATGGCTGTTAAAATAAGTAACCCAGCTAGGTGTACTGACACATGCCTATAATGCCAGTGATGTTCATAATCCTGGTGTCTCAAGAGGCTGAGGCAAGGACTGTAAATTCAAGGCTGTGAGAAATAAAATGTCCAGTGGTCCATTTTCAGAACATAGTATTCAGCCTTAATTGGATCCAATTGTAGCCATTTTAATCAGAGCCCTTTCCTTTGCCGGCCTCAATTTTTTTTTTTAAAATTTTTGTACCAGGGATTGAACCCAGTGGTGCTTAGCCACTGAGCCACATTCCCAGCCCTTTTTTATTTTGAGGCAGGGTCTTGCTAACTTACTCAGAGCCTTACTAATTTGCTGAGGCTGGCTTTGAACTTTCAATCCTTCTGTCCCAGCCTCCCAAGTCACTAGGATTACAGGTGTGCACCACCACACCTGGCAAGGTTGTTATACTAACATACTGCAAGTTTTCAATCAGGAATGGCCCATAAAAACTCAAGTGTTAAACCGGTCCCTAAAGAAGCAAGGTTCAGCAGTAGAGCTTTTAGGCAATGACTGGGTTGTCAGGGCTCCGATCTCCCCACTAGCCTAATCCACGTGATGGAACTAATTTGAAGTCTGGATGGAGAATTGGGTGCTGGAACCTCCTTGGAGGAAGTAGGTCACTGGGGGTCTGCCTGGAATGGTCTGCCTTCTTCCAGGCCCCCTCCACTCTCTGCTTCCCTGCTGTGCAGTTTCTGCCATGGAGTTTGCCAACTGTGGACTAAGACCTCTGGAACCCGGAGCCCAAACAAATCTTTCCTCCTCCAAGTTGCTCTTGCCAGGTGCTTTGTTCAATGATGAAAAAGTTAACAGAAGTAACTGAATTGTTGTTCCATGTTGCTAAGCTCTTTATGTAATAACACCTCATGCAGTATTCATAGTCATGGTAACACCAGTCACATCTCTATAGTTAAGGGGGGATCTTGCTCTGTCCATCTTCCATCTCAAGAGTTTCCAGTTTTGGGGCTGAAGCAGTGGCTGAGTGGTTGGAGGGCTTTCCTGGCATGTGCAAGGATCCGGGTTCAAACCCAGCAACACGGGGCTGGAGCGGTGGCTCAGCAGTTTTGGCGCTTGCCTGGCAAGTGCGAGTACCTGGGTTCGAACCCTAGCACCACGTACACAACTAAGTGTTGGAGCAACGAAGGCCATGTGAAAAACTAAAGTTGTTTCTCTCTTTCTCGCTCTCACTGTCCTTCTCTCTTAAAAAAAACCAAAAAACAAAGAAACTCCAGCATCACACATACAATGAAGTGTCAGAGAAACGAGAAACAAAGGCCAAATGAAAAAATAAATAAAATTGATTCTTTCTCCACCTCTTCAAAAAAAAAATTTCAAGTTTTTTTCTTTTCTTTTTTTTTTTTTTAAAGAGAGAAGGACAGTGATAGAGACAGGGACAGAGGGAATCAATTTTTATTGAGTTTTTCACATGGCTTTCCTTGCTTTGACACTTAGTTGTATACGTGGGTGCTGGGGTTTGAACCTGTGTACTTGCACATGCCAGGCAGGCACTGTAACCGCCGAGCCACTGCTCTAGCCCCAAATTTCAAGATTTTAATGTAAGACTAGTTCTTTTTAAAAGGGTTTCTCGGACTCTACATGATTCAATTTACAAATTATAATTTATAGGAACATACATTAACTGGTAAATAAGCATCCCATTCTTTTAGTTTACATTCAAACTTTTACAATTTTGTGGGATATACCTTTAAAAACGTCCAAATGTTATAAAATGTGATGATGTGCTTTCTGACCAAATCGCCATTAACTCTGGTTTGATGACTAACACACTTTGATGAACATCTCTGACAGAACTACTTTCAAACACAAATTAGCTTTGATGAAACTGGTAGAACCAAAGAAACGGTTTAGCAGTTCAATCTAGCACACAAACTGGACTTGTGTAGTTTCCCTGGCACCTGCTAGTGACAGTGCAGGGCTGCTGGCACTGTCTGAAATGGCAAGTGCTATCACTGCTTGACAGCAAATGCTCTGAAGGCACTAACCACCTACCCAGCATCTGTGCTTCTAACTGGACGTGTGCCAAGTATGGCTGGAGGTACCTAGGGCCTGACTGAACTCCAGCAGCTCCCTGGTGACACCACCCATGGTAAGATCTGAGATTGGACCCTGGTGCCTGCTCCTGAAGCGGCCACTCTTCCCTGCCATCATGTGGCTGCTCTGCAGGGCGTAGGGCCTCTGGCTACTCCTCCTTCTCCCTCACTGTGAAGCCCCAGCGCCAGGTCTTGAGGGCTGCATTTGGGCAAAGCTTCTTTGCACTCATAAAAAGGTCTGTATTTCCTCAGACTGAGGGTTGGCCCTCCTAGGCAGCTGGAAAGGTGCTGGGCAGGCTCATTATTTTGACACTCACACAAGGCACCCACTGTGTGGCATTTATTGGACAGAACAAGTCCCTGTCCTTGTGGGCTTCCACTCTAGCTGAGGGGCATTCGGACCCACAGGACATCATAGCATGTGGTGTCCAGCATGTGTTGTGCTGCCCTACTGGGCAGACATGTCTTCCTCAGTTCTGATGAGAATACCTGAGAATGTGAGCAGCTGTATCACAAGGGAGGGGCTGAGGCCTAGCCGAGCTGGGGTGTCCCAAGCACCTCAGGGAGAAAGCTGGGGCTCAGGTGCTCCTCTAAGAATCCATCCCATTCCAGCCCTGTGTGCACACCTGTGCCTCACTGTAGTGGCCCAGACCAGACTGCAGAGTGGGCAGCTGGCTCACATCCACCTTACTAGACCTCTAGCCTTAGCTGTGCCCACCAGTCCCAAGCAAGGATCAGGGGAAGAGAACAGACTGGAGAACAAGGTGGTATGCAGGTACCACACACAAGGTGCCCCATGTGGGCCAGGAGGGCGATGGCTTGCTTATGTCTCCTTACAGCTTCCTGACTCCCGGAACACCTACATTTGCAGTGAACATAACAAGGCAAGCACCACACTGCTGGACTACCAGAGGTGGCTATAGGTGTGTGCAGCTCAACCTCACCAGGGCAGCCTGTGTGCTAGGCAAGGCAGGCACCAGAGCACAGGTCCCTCTGAGGAGCTATGGAAAAGAAAGCCTCTTCCTGCAGCTCCTCCTCCTCAAGGGCAGCTGGCTGGGCCAGCACCTGGGTTTCTCCACCATCTAGCCCTTTGCCTCTAGACAACGATAAGCTCAAGAAGCTGGTGTCAACCTTCCACATGGTCCCCAACTCCTGGCCTAGCTGGAGCTGGGAGCCCCTGAAGCAGAGCCAGAGGATGAGCTTGGAGTGACCACAAGAGCACCTGTGACCTGAGGCAGGCACACGAGGCACCCATCACTCAGCAGTCCTGGGCTTTGCTAGGGGACACTGGGAGCTCCAAGGAAACCTAGTCATATGGCCACTGCCCACATCCCTGGCAGATTTTGCCACAGGCTAGGTGGATACTCCCAGTCCCATCTTAGTGTGGCTGGGCCTCCCCAAAGATACATGGCCTTCAGGAAAAGCCACATCAGACCTCACAGGAGATGCTTCTGCTCAGCATGTCCCAGGCCACCAGGGTAATGATGGCTTTTATTTCCAGATGGGTCCTGGAGGAAGAAGCTACCCTACACTGTGACCCCATGCCACCTCCCACAGGCACTAAAGGGTATCAGCAGCAACCACCGCATCCTGCAGCTGCTGCAGCAGCTCTTCCGGTCGTGGCAGGAAAGCGCTGGTGTCCACTCTCTGGAAGTCAGGGTGTGCAACCACAGAGGCCAGCACCTCTGCAAGGCGGCCGACATCAAATGCAGCCTGCTGGAAGCCCAGCTCCTGGCCTGTACTCTCTCCTTGAACCTCTTCAGACCCTTGCCCCAGGACAAGGAGCCTTCTCTCAGCGATGACCTTGAGGAAGTGATAAAATTCTTCAAAATTGATCCCTGTGCAGGCTCTCATGATGACCTAGGCCACAAAGGAAAGGATGGTGAGCTATGTGGTCCTGGCCACAGTCTGTAAAGCACCCCAACTCAGGGATCAAGATGAGAACCACAAGGCACGGAGGCCAGATGGTGCCTGCTGGGGTTGGAGTCATGCCTGCCCTAACACCACCCCAGCCCACAGATCAGCCCATGCACATGCCCACCTGGCAGTGGTGATGCCAATCAGGCATGGAGTCCCTCCACTCCTGGACCTCCTGCTGTACAGCCCGCAGCTCCTGCTGCAGGAAGTGCCACATGTTGGCCAGGTTGCAGCCGTTGACCCAGTTGTGGTTGATGGAAATGGTGTCATCCTGGAGGGCAGGGGCAGGCTGGCTGAGCCAATAGCAGGTGCTGTCCCTGTCTGCTGAGCAAGTCCCATGGGCCCATTGCCAGACCCTGTGTCCTGGGCTGGGGGCCTCAACAACCTGGTGGTTTGCTCACTCAGTGGGAAAAGGCAACTCCAACCCTTGGCAGTGCCAGCACAGCAAGGGCTAAAGGAGGCAGAGGCACAGGACAGGAACCAGGAAGGGAGTGAAAGAAGGGCTGGGACCCTGCAGCCTCATCCACAGCACGGGGTTGGGGGCACGCTCTGCTGCCTTTCTAGGGAGAGGCAGCTGGACAGGAGCCAGGTGGGCAAGGGCTGGGCTGCCTGCGCCCACCTTACCAGGTTGTGCACTTGGTGGTGCCACCCGCTGGGCACGAACACCATCTCACCAGCCTCCTGCATGATTTCAAGCGGCGGGCTGCTGTGTCGGAGCTTGGGGTACAAATGGGTATCCAAGAGTGCAGGGGAGGTCACGTCATAGGGCAAGCCACCATGGCAGTCCCGCAGGGCCTCCTCCTGCCCCGGGGGGAAGAACAACCATTTCTTCCTCCCGCAGATGTTGACAGACCAGCTGAAGGAGCGGAAGATGTCAGCATGGAATGGAGACCTGTGGCAAGAGCTCCTTGTTCAGCCTTACTTGCTTCTGTGGGGCCTCGAGGCACATCAGGGAGGCCACATCTCATACCCTAACCTTACCAGGTGCCCGGTGGTCCTGCGTAGACAAAGCGGTAGTCATCTACATCCAGGGCATCCCAGAACTCGTTCAGCCAGTCAGAGGAGAAGTACACAGGCAGGGTGAACACGTCCCCCAAGTCCTCTGCAGAGCAGTCCCTGTGGAGAGCCAGGACGCTGTGAGGAGCTCACCTACAGACTGAGGCCACCTACCACCATCCAGCCTTCCTGGAGCCGCCTGACAGCAGTAGCCCTGAAGGACCTGAGCTGAACTCCCCAAACCACTGAGCCCAGAATTGGAAGTGTGGGAGGGGGCTGTGGGGGCAGCCTGTGAGCCGGTATAACAATACCCATGCAGGCAGTGGCCCCTCTTCCACAGCCCCAGAATTCTGGCTTTTGGCCACATGGTGGGCATCATCCCAACTCCTGAATTGTGGGCCTCTTTCACTTTTTCAGCAACGCCAGTGAAACAAACATTGCCTAGCAGACTCTAGGCTGCAGACCAGGCATAAGGGCTGTCCCTGTACCCTCTCAACCCCATCAATGGACTGCCAAACACAGGAGTCTCTGGGAAGGCACAGTTCAACCAACACTGCACTGGAAAAAACCCCTGGATTCGAGCACACATAACTCCTAGTCAGAGGTAATGACAGGACAGTTCACCAATAGCAACAACCACTTATAGGTCTCCAGACACCAGAAGGTCCCTGCCTAGCATGCCTTTGAGCTTGCAGCAAAGTCCTATTCATTTGTAAAAATATCGAGGCCTCTGACTGTACAAACCCAGGTATTCCTCTGCCCTTTTTGTTTCAGACCTGCCAGACAAAATTCAGGACAGTCAAAAGTTGAATTTCGAATACAAAATGGACAATTTTCTAGTATAAGTATGTTACAGGCACTATTTGAGTAATACTGACCACAAACAAAAACTACTCGTTTACCTATTACCCAAAGCACAGTGTGTAACTGTGTCTGGGTCTGGGTCTGTGTCTGCCTGCACTGCTGGTTCACCAGTGTCCCAAGCAAGCAGCAGTGTGGTGGGGTGAGCTGGGCTGGGAATTCCTCATGACTCTGGCTGTGGGAACCGCAGGGTCCTGAACTCTACCTCTCAGAGCATGTTTGCATACAAGTGACACAGGAATGTGACTGTTCCCTGCTTCACTCATTAGCTGAGCCCCACCTTGGGCCTAGTTGGAGCTATGAACACAGCAGTCTGTTCTTGTGTAAGGCGAATCCAGCAGGAGACACAAAAGCCTAGGACCACCTTGGAGAAGACTGTCTGTGCCTCCCACGGTGGGCATTGTGTGGCTGGGTCTTGGGGTAAGGATTCTGAGGTGAAGTACAGCTGCCTTCAACTTATAGTGGGCTCACCTCCTTATACGTCCATGTTGAAAATTCCACAATTTAAAAGTACATTAATAGGGTAACTCAGCTTGTGCAAAACCCTGGGTTCAATGCCCCACACCAAACAAACAAACAACCCCAACTAACTGAATGAACATCATTGCTTAGTAACACACACTGTAGAATGGTGGGTGATTTCCGTTGGGATGGCCAAGTTGACTGGGAACTCAGTCTTTCTGCCACCGCCCAGCATCAAAAGAGAAGATCATCACATAGGCTAGCCTGGGAAAAGAGCAACATTCAAAATCCCATTCCATTCAGTTTCTATTGAATGCAGAGCACTTCTGCAAAAAGTCAAAAACCCTAAATCAGGACTGTCTATGCGTGGCAGGCTGATGGGTGTGTGCTTGTGTGTGTGCTGAAAGCTGCCTTAGAGTACATTTTCATGGTGGGGTGGGAGTCCTTTGGAAAGGCTACCAAGGAGGCAGCAGGACTTTAAGAGACCCCTGCACATCCTAGGCAAGAGGCCTGGCCTCCTCACTGGGGTGGAGAAGATGCCAGACCCAGGGGATCTGAGAGGAACCTGGGCACAATACCAAAAAGGGGTGAGATCACAGCCCACCTGCACCTACACAAAGCACATGTTCCTGTGGCCAACACTGCACAGCCTGGTGGGGAGTGACCTTCCCACCACACTGGAGACACAGCTGGAACACTCTGCAGGAGCAGCAAGCACCTTGTCAAAGCCCTTGGGACTCACGATTCTTGGGAGGCATCCCTCAGCCAGCATAGCCCTTACCTGCACAGGTGCCAGTCCTTGAGGTAGAGGCAGCCCCGGGGGGAGGAGCAGCCACCCTGGACATACTCCCTCCAGTAGGAGATATAGTCACGGAGAGGCATGTGCTCTTTGGGGTTTGAGTTGTACTCCTGGACCCCACAGTTGGCAACTGGTACAACTACATCTCCTGAAGTGAGAGAGCAGACAGAATTGGCTGAGGGTTTCTCCATGGAAGCCACCTTGGAGACCAGCGGCAGAATTCTCCAGACCACACACCCTGAACTACCTGCACTCCCTGCACTCCTTGAGGCCTTCGTGTAGTTCAGCTGAAATGTTGGGAGTCTGGACTTCCTATGTTTCCTTCTCTGTCCCAGCTCTCCCTGGGGGCCTCACCTGCATCCTGGCCCTCTCTGCCTGTCTAGGGTCTGGGGACTTCTTCTGTCCTGTCTTCCTGACTGCGGTGGGTTCTGGATTCCATACTGCCCCATGAACCTGTCCTGGGGTCAAGAATACACCTGTCCTGTGTCCCTGGGCTCTGGCTGTTGCTGGGTCCTGGTCCTCTCTGTGTCTTCAGATATCTTGGCTATCCCTGGGTTTGGCCCTTCCTAAGTCCAGGAGGGTCTCCTGACCGTATCATGTTTAGGCCTCCTTGTGCCCTGGGCTGTCCTTGAGTGTGGTCCTGTTTCCCCAAGTCCCTCTGGTGTCCCAGGGTCTGGCCTTCCCTGTGTCTCCAGTCATCTCTGGTCTGGTCCTTGCTATGTCCCCAGACATCCCTCATCTGGCCCTCACTGTGTTCCTGCCTGTCCCTGATCTGGCCCTTCCTGTGTCCTTGGCTCTCCCTGGATCTAATCCTCCCTGGGTCCCTGGCTGTCCCTGGCCTGGCCTGGCCCTCCTGTGTCCCTGGGCCTAACCCTCCCTGTGTCCGCAGCTCTCCATGGGTCTAAACCTCACTGTTTCCAACCCTCTATTTGTCCCTGGCCTGGCTTTCCCTGTGTCCCTGGCTCTCCATGGGTCTAACCCAACTCTCACTGTTTCCAGTTTCCAACCCTCCATTTGTTCCTGGCTGTCCCTGACTGGGCTCTGTGTCCCTGGGTCTAACCCTGTGTCCCAAGCTGCCCCTGGCCTGGCCCTCCCTGTGTCCCTGGCTGTTCCTGGGTCTAACCCTCCCTGTGTCCCTGGCCTGGCCCTTCCTGTGTCTAATCCTCCCTGTGTCCTCTGCTGTCTCTGGGTCTAACCCTTCCCATGTCCCCAGCCTGGTCCTCCTTGTGTCCCTGGGTCTAACCCTCCCTGTGTCCCTAGCTGCCCCTGGTCTGGCCCTCCCTGTGTCCCTGGGTCTAACCCTCCCTGTGTCCCTAGCTGCCCCTGGTCTGGCCCTCCCTGTATCCCTGTGTCTAACCCTCCCCATGTCCCCAACTGTCTCCAGCCTGGTCCTCCCTGTGTCCCCGGCTGTCCCTGGTCTAACCCTTCCCGTGTCCCCTCCTCACCGAATTTCTGCTGCAGGTACTCGAAGTCGGGTTTCCCCTCGGGCGTCACCCAGCGCCGCCGGCTGCCCCAACCCTCGGTGAAGGCGCTGGAGAACACGCAGGGCAGGTTGGGCAGCAGGAAGCCCTTGACGAAGTCCGCGTAGGAGAAGGCGGCCGGCTCCTTGATGAAGGCCACGCCGCTAGGGCCCTGCCCGCCACCTCCAGGGAGCGGGCCCCCGAGGCCCCGAAAGTGCTGCTCGGCACAGGCGCGTGTCTCGCGGTCCATCGGCCGCCGCGGAGGCCGGGACTCGGCCCCACTCTCAACCGAGGCGTCCCCCGCTCCGCCTAGGTAGGAACCGCAGGGCAGGGCGCCGGAACCGAGGTGCATTGACGCCGCATTTCGCCCGGACCTCGGGTGGAGCGCACCGCACGCTTCCGCCCTGCGCGCATGCGCCCGGCACGCTTCCGCCTTCCGCGCAGGCGCACGAGCACTCATCGCGCAGCTGACCGGCTCTGGATGCCTGAGCCTCAAGGTCTGTTCGGGGAGCCCCGCGGACCCCGCGCCTGGCCCGCCCTTGCTGCCCCAGGTGAGCGGCGGCGCTGGGCTGCGGCCTGCGGTCTCGAGCCTTTCCTGCCCAGCGCCGAGACGGACCAGCTCGAGCCTTGCCCTGGTGCAAGCCCTGAGGGGTTCTGAGGGGACGGCGGGGTCCCAAGAGGATGGCGGGGTCCCGAGAGTGGCGGGGTCCCGAAGGGACGGCGGGGTCCCGAGGGGACGGCGGGGTCCCGAGAGGATGGCGGGGGTCCTGAGGGAGGGGACGGCGGGGTCCTGCGGGGCCCACGCGGTCTAGGATGCTGTTCTCTGGAGGTAACTTCAGGCCTCTGACAGGAATGGTTCCAAGGGATCCTTTGGAGGGAATGTGCCGTTCGTCCAGCGTGAGTGAGGGCAGCGTGGATCAGAAGAGGGAAGATGAGGGGAAAGTGAATTTGGGGGAGTCTCACTTCCCGGTAGAGTGGGAGGGAGGCGGGCAGGGGCATGAGGTAGGGAGTTGTTTTGGGGATTGTGTGTTGACCAGTGTGCTGGGCCCTTTTTGCCCAGCCTCGTGACGTGGAATTCTTTTTTCTTTTTTTTCCCCACTGGGTATTAAACCACTGAGCTACATATGAGCTCTTTTTAAAAATGTTTGAGACAGAAGTTTGCTGAGTTGGCCTCAAACACTGTTCTCCTGCCTCCACCTCCAGAATTACTTTGGGGTTACAGGTGTAGCCACCAGTGTACCCTCAGGAGGGCTGCTACAGAGTTGGGCAACTGCCCTTTGCAGGTTCTGGAAAACTGACACCTGCTCCCTTCAAATCCACATTCCTGCGATCAAGTCAGAAAGATTTCAGACATGTTGCATGTGCAGGGTAGCAGGCATAAGGTTTTTGAAGGGGTAGGAAAGGATAAAGGGGACACTCTTCAAGGGAGAGAGTGGTCGTCTTAATGCTGGTTTAGTAGAAGTTGGATTCTTGTCCCTGGAAACAAATGATGAAACCAAGGGACACCAAGGCAAGCATAGCAAACAGATTTTAAGAAAATAACAGCAAGACATAGAGAAAAGAACAGACTTATCCTACAGTGGGAGAAGGGGACAGAGCCAAAGAGGGAGTGGGCCACACCCTTTTTGTGGTTTCCTAACCCATATTTTCCCTCCCCCAGCCCTAGACGCCTGGGCATGGAGATTCTGGCTAGATCTAGTCTTTGGCCCTTGCCTACATGAATCTATAGGCAGAATACTAGCTTTGGAGATATCAAGTCCCCACCACCAGGACAACTCTACACCATGACAACTGTATGTCACTTTGGCCCATGCTGACTGGTTCTAACTGGATTCTTAACCATAAATTCTTATAGATTTTATGGTTAGGAGTTGTCTTTATCTCCCTGAGTTCTGGGATATGGTCTGTGAAGAGTCAGAAAAATCTCCCCTTTCAGTGTAACTTAGGTTTTTCTTATAGGACATTATTTCAGGCCTGCTTTTCTCCTGTAGATAACAGGTAGTTTGCTGGACATATCCTGTCCACTTAAGCCAGGCAGGGCTGCAGGTGAATCACTTCTTAGAAAAAAAAGCATGTGGGGGTCAGCGCATTAGGCCTATTTTATAGAATTATTCCTTTAACCTCATATTCCCACCACTTTGGCCCTTATCATAGACATCATTATTGTGGGCTAGGTCACGATGTTACAGAAAGCTTGATCCTTGTCCCCAGTGCCAATTCAATAATGGGGGCACAGTTTTGAGCAAAAGGAAAAAGAAAGTTTATTGCTTTGCAAGCAAAGGAGAAATGGGACTCCCATCCCAGAGGCAGTGATTCCGTCCATCAGGGGAGTTTTAAAGGCTACCTTCTGCTTGTTCTCTGTCCAGAGTTGCCATTCACTTGCTAATTTTGTAGTCATTTCTGAGGTCTTCTAGTACCCTCCCCAAAGTCTGAAATACTTTGTTCCTGTGGTGGGTGTGTGCTCAAGGACAGAAAACTTTGCCCAGTATGGGGAACAAAGGAAATCGTGTTTCCCCTGAGATTAGAGAGGGGGAGAGATTCATTTTAAAAATAAATTGCAGGGCTGGAGCGGTGGCTTGGTGGTTATGGCGCTTGCCCACCATGCACAAGTACATGAGTTCAAACCCCAGGATCCATGTACACAACTGTCAGAACAATGAAAGCCTTGTGAAAAAAAACTCAATAAAAAATTTAAAAAAAAATAAAAAAATAAATTGCAATGGCAGAGCAGCAAGGGCCATATTCAAAGCATAAAGTGCACCACTGTTAACAATGGTAGGGAAAAATGGGAATGCACACAGAAGTTAAAATGGAGAGAAAGATATCAATCATAAGCCCATCCACAGATGACCATTTTAAAATTTTCTGGTATGGAGATATTCCAGGCATGTGTGCATTCACTCATTTATCCCCCTTCCTTTTTCTCTTTTTCTCTCCCTAGTCTCTCTTCCTGTGTAAGCATGATGTTATGTTGTGTTTGTTTTCATCCTCTTTACTGGACATCTGAAGTGATAAATGTCTATTGGTATGCTGTTGAGCCCCTTGCTGGCCAGCAGCCCCAGGTAGCTTCAAAATGGGCCTGTGTTCAGGTTGGGAATTTCAGCTCCACCCCTGCCTCCAGGGAAGGGAGAGGTAATGAAGGCTGAATTGTTCTGTAGTGGACTATGGTTTAATCCATCAAGCCCATGGAATGAAACCTCTATAAAAACCCAAAGCACAGGGTACTAAGAGCTTCCTGGTAGCTAAACACGTTTAGGTTCCTACAGGCTGGTGCCCAGAGAGGGCATGGAGGCCTCTTCCCCATATCTTTCTATGTATGCTTCTCTTTGTTTACATTCTTTGTAATACCTTTTATAATAAAATAGTAAATGCACATGTTTTCCTGAGGGTTTTTTTTTTTTTTTGGTACTGGGGATTTAACCTAGGAACACTTAACCACTGAGCTATATCCCTAGCCCTTCTTAGTTTTTATTTTGAGATAGGGTCTCAGAGTTCCTTACTGTTGGAAATGCTCGTGCAGCAAAGAGACCCCTGGTAGCTGAGACAAGAGATTTTGTTAGAAAAGGTAGCAAGATGGCTGCTCCTGGGACTGGAGAGAACGGCACCTCGTGGTCCAGAGTGAGTGAATTTATTGGCTGTCCGTGGGAACAGGGCTTGGGCTGGGGATTTGAAATTGGAAGAAAGGAGTTGTTACTGTGGCAGCACCAGGAAACATTGGCTAAGTGCCAAAACTCAGGTGTGGTGAGGTAGTCAGTTTACCTTGGGAAAGGTTGTGTTTTGTGAAGGAGGAATTTGTATTTACATCTAAATATGGCCATCTTTATTGACAGTCATCTAACACTTAGGGCCACTCTAAGTTGCAGAGGCTGTCCTTGAATTTGTAATCCTCCTACTTCAGCCTCCCAAGTCCCTAGGATTATTGGAGTGTGCCACCACCCCAGCTGTTTCTCTAAGTTCTGTGAACGGAAAGGAAAAGCAGCAGAAAAAGAAGGTACAGAGCATAGTAAGAAAGGATCCAGACCTCAACAAATCAAGATTTATTGCAATAGTTGCAGGGACACACTTTGAAAGTGGCCCCTTGGCTTTCAGATAGGTGGCCATTTATAGATTGAATGGGGAAGGGCTCACAGCAGGAATTTTGTTGGTTAAACTGGGTTTTCTAGTAGGATGGGGATCCTCTGATGATGGCCCAAGTCTGTAGATTTGAAAACAGTGAGTAGGGGGTTTGCTGCCTGGCTGAGTGGCTTCTGGTAATTTTCCACAGTCATCATTCTAGACTCTAAGGGGATATAATGAGTTGGGCCGATGACATCATATCTGGCTACTTCCTGCTGGCATAGGGTAGAAGAAGGGACCCTTCCTTCGAGAGTCTACATCAGAAACATGGCTTTGATAAGCTCTTTTCTGGCAGTTCTAGAAATGGCTGTGAGTTGTTTCATCATGAATTTCTGGAAAGTTTTAATGAGACAAAGGAGAAAGGTAAGAATTATCATGATTGAGAGTAGAGGTATCAGGAAGGGTAATAACTAGGAGGCCCAGTGGAATATATCCCCCCATGGGTTTCCCCAGGATTTTTTCTAGTTCTTTCCTCTGTTTTTCCAGTTGTTCTTGTAGTTGTTTTACTTTATCTCTGACCAACCTGGACTGGTTCACATAGAAACAGCATTCTTCCTATAGGTATAAACAGCCCTGCCTTTTCAGCAGTCAATAGATCTAAACCATGACGATTTTGTAAAACCATCAAGGCCAGGGAATCTAGTTGGTTTTGTAATGTTAATGTTGATTCTGCTACCTGTTGAATATCGATATTGTTTATGAGTTGATTGGATAGTTTGTCGTAGTAGGTTATAGAGGTTCCCAGTCTCACAGCTCCAATGCCTATTCTGGCAGTTATCCCAAGGGTTGCTAATAGAGGAATAAACTAGATGGCTCTGTTTGTTCTGATATGGGTGGGTAGTGACTGGGATAGGTAACTGTGCCTATTTGGGGAGTAAGAAATGCTATGGTGCAAGTTTCCTTCCATTGGGCAGGCAAGCAATGATATATATCTTTTGTCCACAAAGAAATATTACTTCTGGAGAGGGTGGACAGCATGATTCTTGTCCTGTGTTAGAGATCTCCTGGGTTTATAAACTGTTAATCAGAGATCTCTCCTACATTATTAGATTCTGCCCTTTTTGTGAAACATAAGGGGACTATTTGGAAAAGTTGGACTGAGGTAAGTTTTCAGTGGTGTTGTCAGGGGGGGGATGTACAATTAGGAGTAGCTCAGCTGGATATCTGATGGGGACTGGCTACATATTGGGAGAAGCCAGACCTCAGACACATCTAGCACCTTTGAGCTAAAAATGGGATTTTTCTGATTGAATAACTGGTATGTTCAATTGATGAGCTGAAGCAGTAGAAGGTCATCTGATTGGGCCTGAGGTTGAAATTAGGGTTCGCTTTTAAGCAAGTAGGGCAAGATCTAGAGATCTGTTGTAGGAGTTGTATGTAGGTCTGAGGGGGAGAGTTGTACAGAAGTTTGTATGACTAATTGGAAGGATCAGAGATGGGGGCAGAAGAGATTATGGAGGTAGTAGTGCCTTGCTGTCTTTTGGGGAAAGTTGAAACTGTATTGGGGTGGAGAAGAGTGTAGTTAGGGGGTGTGGAGGTGTGGGTTTGTTAGTTTAGTTGGGCTACCTGTTTTGCTAACTGATCTGCTTCTTTGTTTCCTAGTGAGATATATTGTTTGGTGTCCCTTACAATGTAGGATGGTGGCACAGGAGGGGAGGAGAACCACTTTTAGCAATTGTTCAATAAGTTTAGCATTGGAGATGGGTGTCTCCCTTTGAATGAGGAATCTTCTTTCTCTCCAGATTAGGATGTTTGAATGTATGATGTAGGTGTATTTAGAGTCTGTGAATATATTAAGAGATATATCTTTAACTAGCATGAGGGTTTGGGTGAGAGCTCTTGAGTTCAGCCTGTGGAGAGGTAGTGCTGGGGGGCAGGGAGGAAGTTTCAGTGATTTTGGTTAGAACAAAAAGAGAATTTTCTGTAGCATGGCCCTGAATGATGGCATAACCTGCCAGATGGGGATATTGTTTTTGGGAGTTGCTGTCAATGAACCAGTCAGGGAAATTAGGGAGTGGTTGGTCTGTGATATATGAAAAAGGATTGATAAGGAGGTCTAAGGTATCAGAACAAGAGTGAAAGATTAGAGACAATGGTGGAGAGCCAGAGTCACGTGAAGGGAAAAGGGTTGCGGGATTTAGTGAATGATCTTGTCTAACAGAGACCATGGGATCAGTAAGATGAGCATGTAACAATTGACTTCTGGAAGGGGCTAGTGAGAGAAAAACTTTATGGCTAAGAAGATCCAAGAGAGAGTGGAAAGCTAGGACAGTAATGTGTTGGTATAAGGTGAATGTGCCTCAGGTATGAGGAGGGTGGTGGTGGCTAGGATTTTTAGGATTTTTAGACATAAGGGCCAACTTTTGTATACAGGGTCAAGTTGTTTGGATAAAAAGGTGATAGGCTGTGGGGTGTCCCCTGCCTTTTCATAGAGGATTCCTAAATCTTGGCCATGTTTATAATGGAGAGAGAGGGAAAAATGCTTTAAGGGATTTGGTAAGTAAAGGGTAGAAGATCATAAGAGGGAAGTTTGAAGAGTCTCAGGAGCTGAGGAAAGAGATGAGGGGGATTGAAGGGGCTCAGATGAATCCCCTTTTGAGGCTTCATAGAGAGGGTATGCAATAAGATGAAAATAAGGGATCCAGAGTCGGAAGTAATTAAAGAGGCCTAATAAAGGAGTTCCCTTTCAGTGGAGGGAAGAGGAAGAATATTTTGGAGTGCTTTTAGGTGGTTAGGGGGTATTATATGAATTTCTGGAGTCACAATTATGCCTAAATATAGACTTTGGGAGAGAAAATTTGGGCCTTAGATTGGGAGACCCTGTACCCCAGTCTTGCCAATATATTAAGAAGAGTGACAGTGTAAAGTTTTGAATAATCATAGGAAGGATGGCAAAGCAGGAGATCATCTACATATTGGAGTAAGGAGCTTGGATGTAGGTTGAGGGTAGCAAGGGGACTGTCCCGGAATCCCTTGGGGAAGACCATCCATGTGAGCTGTTTGGAAGAGATTAGCATTTGGGTCCATCCAGGTAAAAGTGAAGAGAGGTTGAGAAGAGGGGTAAAAGGGTATGATGAAAAAGGCATCTTTTAAATCCAAGACCGAGAAGCGAGAGGTAGTTGGAGGAACATGGGAGAGTAAAGTGTAGGGATTCGGCAGTACAGGATGGGCAGGGATTATGGCTTCGTTGATTTTATGCAGTCTTGAACCAGTTGGTATTGACCTTTAGGCTTTTAAACAACGAGAATGGCAGAGTTATGTGGGAAATGGATGGGGATATGGAGGCGGGCTTAAAGAAGATGGGAGATCGTAGCCCCTTGAGGTTGCACAGAGAGGATATTGGGGTAAGGTAACATATTGGAAGGGTCTTTGAGAAAGATTTAAATAGGAGAATGGTGTGTGGCTATTTTTGGTTGAGAGATGCCCCATACTAAAGGGTTGAAATGGGGAAGAGGGAGGGTTGTTGGAGGCCTAGGGTATGCTGGCACAGTGTCCACCCTGGCATGAATGAGAAATATGGTAGTGGTTTATAAGGGAGGAATGGTAATGGAAGCCTTGAGTTTGTGGAGGAGGTCACATCCCAAGACAGGGACTGGGCATCTGGGTATTATAATAAAGGAATGGAACAGGATGAGTGTCCTAAAGGTACAGAGAAGGGGAGGTGTTTTAAGAGGATACTCAAGAATTCTTGAGAACCCTATAACAGGGGTATTACTTCTAAGAGTAGGTCTGTACCATGAAGTCAACAGAGTTGCCTCAGTGTCAACCACAAATGAAATAGATTGACCATTCACCATCCCAATAACCTTGGGCTCCTTGGATGTATCACTGGTTGCGATAGGAGCCATGGAGTCCTGGCCCCCTTATTCAGTGTAAGGGGTTAAAGGAGAGGTGGACTGGACCAAGGGTTGGGGTGTCCTTCCCTTGGGACAATCCACTTTGCAGAGTCCCCATTGTCTGCAGTTTGGACAAGGCTTGGTGCAGGGGGGCCCTTGGATTAGGGCCAGTTTTAGCCCAGTGTTCATCTCAGCCACATTGGTAGCATGCTGCATGTGGGCCAGTAGGAGCTGGTCTTGGGTGGTGAATGGCAGAAGCCAAAAGTTGATATTTGACTTTGAGCTGTTTTTCTCTTTCTATCTTGGCCTCATCCTCCCTATTGTTAAGGACCTTAAAGGCAGTATCTAGTAGTTGCTACTGTGAGGTTTCGGGATCTTCTCTAGTTGCCTAAGCTTTCTGCGAATGTCTGGGGCTGACTGGCTAATGAATTGGACATGGAGAAAAAGAATGCCAGCTGCAGATTCCAGGTCAAGATTGGTGTGTTTAAATGTGGAAAAAGGAATGTGAACCCAGATAGGGCCCTCAGTTCCTGCCACCTCGTGGAGAGGAAACATATATTGAGGTTGGGACTTACGGGTTTTTGAGCAGAAGGGAAGGAAGAGAAGGTAGGGGCTGGAGGATGAGTGGCATGGGGAGGGGCTGAGGGTGGAGATTGGGGTGGACTAGGACTATTAGGAGGATTGGGTGTACGGTAAGGAGAATGGTCATCTGGAACTTCAGGGGCAGCAAAGAAGGTGGTAAAGGAGGAGGTTGAAGGATTTTAGGTTTCTTGGGAAAGGGAGTATCTGCCAGGAGGAGTTGGAGAACAGCAAGGTTAACACAGAGAAGGACGGGAGCAAAGACAGAAAAAAGCCTAGAGAAAAGGAGTTTCAGACATTTGCCATTTTGGTTTAGGAAGCTAGCAAGACCTGTTAGTATTTTTGGATCAGAGGTCCTGAATTTGGGCCCTTGAGTCTGGTTGTCTAATTTGTAATGGAGGCCAAAATTGGGTGCTTAGGCAGATAGTACACTTAGGCTCGTGGTCAAATTGGAAGTGAAGAGTTTTGAAGTTTTTGAGAAAACAACTGAGGGTGAAATTGTCCCCATAATTGGGAAGTGTGACAGAGGTGACAAGAGAAAGCAAAGTGTCCTTCTCTGGGCCGCAGAGCCAGATCACCTGGGATTGAGTGGGGTCTCCAACTTTGATCCCAAGGTGAGGACCCCTGGGATCCAGAAATGATCGTCGTTCTAGCAGGGTACCTCTGCGACAAACCTGGAGTCTTACCTCTCCAGCAAGTTGATTAGGGTGACCTGTGTTGCGTGCAGGAGATTGGATCTGTGATTTGGAGGTCTGGCTGGACAGCAAAAAGAATGATAAGAATGAGGTTTCCAGAGGACACCAATAAAGAGCTCAGAAAAGCTCTTGCTCCGTTCACGTACCAATAAGTCTGCAAAAATCTCACCCAGGGAGTGGGTTGATTTCGGGTTGCATTTGGCCACCATTTAGCTATAGTGAACTTGGAGGGTGCTCTGAATCTCAAATCTTGTATGAAGGAAAGTGGAGTGGGTAGACAAAGAATAAGGCAGAAGCTGTGGGAAGAGAACAAGAGAGAGCCTAAGAGCTCTGGCTTCCTGTCCTGGGTTTCCGCACCAACTGAAAGGAAAAGCAGTTGAAAAAGAGGGTATGGAGCACAGTAGGAAAAATCCAGATCTCAACAGATCAAGGAGATTTATTGCAATAGTTGCAGGGACACTTTCCAAGCAGAAAATGGCTGCTTGGCTTTCAGATAGGTGATCATATATAGATTGAATATGGGGGGAGGGTCACAGCAGGAATTTTCCTGATTAAACTGGGTTTTTCAGTAGAGTGGGGAATCCTCTAATGAGGGCCCAAATCTGCAGATTTCAAAATAGTGAGAAGGGGATTTGCTGCTTGGCTGAGTGGCTTCTGGTAATTTTCCACATCCATCATGAACCACGTGAGCAAATAAATCAAACCCAAGGAGGGGTTGTTAAGAATGCTGATTTATAGCTGATGGGTCAGAAGCCCAGGTGAGGCAATCTGGGCTTGGAATTGACATATGAAACAGGGATATCTTAGATGCTAAAGCCTCAACCTGTGGGATCTGATCCTGTCTCAAGCAGACAGTATTAGAGTTGAGTTGAATAGAGAACACCCATCTTATGTCCTCTGCAGAATTGTTTGCTTGCTGATGTGTGGGGGAAAACTCCCATACATGTGGTGTCAGAAGTGTGTGGTAAGAATACCAGAGAAAACAATTTTGAGTTTTGTTTCCAAACGTGTGCACATACACATACTTAACACCATATACATGTATGGAAACATATGCAAGCTTTTGCTGTTTATGACCATTTTTTGTTTTTAAATTATTAAAAAAGTGTAAAATCTTGACATGTTTTGACTAAATGTTCTTTAGTTATTAATCGTTTTATTTCACTTGTGCGTGCAGATTGTGGGAGGCGAATGGGAAAAGTAGGGGTACAGAGTGCTTATAATTATCTCAAGATGTGAGAAGTATGGTTCAGAGTTTACCTCCTGGGGAAAGTGTATGTGGTATTGTGGTATGTGTGTGTGTGTGTGTGTGTGTGTGTATTTGGTTTTTTGGTTTTTAACCATGGTTCCTGGCTTGTAATTCCCTCCCCAGGGCAAACTGTAGAGAATAGAATTTCTTGGACAGTCTGTCCAAGAAGAATCTGAATAGATGGTCTTACTGAGTTTTCTCATTCATTCTTTCTCTTAGCAAATAGGCCTGTACTATAGACTTCATAACAACCCAAAAGGGACAGGGTTCGGAGAACTTCCAGGTAGCTGCATACAGGGAGATACCTAGAGGGTAGTGCACAGGTAGGGCATGGAAATCTGCACCCATTCCCCATACCTGGCCTTATGTGTCTGTTCATCTGCATCCTTGCATCCTTTGTATTGTCTTTTATGATAAAACAGGAAACACAAGTTAGTGTTTCCCTGAGTTCTGTGAATCCCTTGAGGAAGTCCAATCCAAAGAGGGTTATGGCAATCCTGAAAATATACTGGTCTGTCAGAAGCAAAGGCAAGAAAGTCTGGGACTTGTGACTGGCACCTGAAGTGGGGATCGTCTTGGAGACTGAGCCCTCATACTGATCTGGTACTGTCTCCAGATGGTGTCAGAATTGAGTCAGATTAGGGTATACCTAGTTGGTGTCCACTGTTGCAGAATTGCTTGCTGGTGGGACAGAAGCCTCACAGCTTTTGGGGTCACAGAAGTCTCCTGTGTTGATTGTGGTGTGAGAATCTAGGGGTACTCTACCACTGAGCCACATTCCCCCCAGCCCTTTTTATTTTATTATTTCAGACAGTCTTGCTAAGTTGTCCAGGTTGGCTTTGAATTTGTGATCCTCCTGCCTCTACCTCCAAAGTCACAGGGATTACCTGCGTGCACCCTCATGCCTGGCAGAACAGGCTGTTTGTTTTTCCAACCCAATATGAAATTCAGACAAGTTCTTCTCAAGATGAAGTTCAGTGGCTGTGACCAAGTTCCCTGAGAAAGAGGTCAGGGCCAGCAAGTCCTAGATGTGTCCCAAGATCTCTGGGGACAACTGAGCCCTTTACCCGGTAACTGGGACCTTGAACTCTTGGGCCAGGTATTTGTTGCCATATTTCCCCTTGTCCACACGGTGGCCCTCTGGTGTTAGTGTGAGCACTGTTGTACATGTGGGATGGGAGAGAGGACTGGAACACAGGTGTATGTCACTAAAGGTTCCTGGCATAGCCAGGAACTGACTAGTGATGCACATCCTCTGGCTCCACTGAGACCTACAGATCTGAGTGTCTTGGGTGGTGCCACCCCTGAAAGAACAACAGGAAGGGAGCTGAAGTTAGCATTTTGGAGAAAGTACAGTAGGAACAGCAAACAGGCAGTTCTCTCTGAAAAGCTAGCACATTCTCTGTGGGTACACTATGGTGCTGGGGTGAAATACTTCAGATAGTATGACAGCCTTCCACAGTGGGGATGGAACCTCTGAGGGAGTGGAAAGAGGATGTGCTGCAAAGTGGGAGGGCAGGTAAGGGGAAAAAGCCAGCTGCACTGCCATCAACACATACACTGCCCCTCTGTTTTCTCTTCCAGTCTTCAAGTTCAGAGGTAGTGGGAGTGTGCAAAATGTTGCTTGCTCGGTTACTTTGGAAATGAACTAAAAATAGGGTGTTTACTTGCTGTTGAGTCTCACTTGGGCTCCTGTATGATGGAAACACTGAAAGAGATCCATTTATGCCAATCATGATGTGTTGGTAATGCTGGCCATGTGACCAATTACTTATTCCCCAAGATCTTCACTTATGTGCGTTAGTCTGAGACACCCAAGAACTCTCTGCCATGACCTCCCATGGTAGCTCTGCATTGTACATGCAGGGTCAGTGCAGGTCTTCAGATTCATATTTGCACTGGGGTAGGCTGGTTCCAGCTTGCAGCAGGCAGGAACTAAGTAAGGACTCTGGGAATGAAGAACCACCAGAGAGAGAGCAAGCTGCATATGAGGGCATGGATACAGTCTTTACTTCCATGTGGTGTGATGTGACTCGTTAACCTTCTTTTGTGTGCAGACTTGAGTTGATAGTCATGTAAATGTGAACAAGCTGAGACTGTGGGAGTGCTGTGGTTGGTATTGGTGTATTAGGAAGGATGGGAGTGCCATTTAAGCAAAAGCGTGAAGTAATAAGTGCCATTCAGATTTCTAGGGAGAATAAATAGTGGAAAGGGCAGTAAGATTAAGCTGCAGAACCCATCAGACTGTGGTGAGGAATTGGACTTTACTCCAAGTACACTAGAAAAGGTGTTTTTGTTTTTTGTGATTTTTTTTTTTGTTTTCAGTGATGGGTGTGCTGGAGATAAAATGTAGGGCGTTTAACATGCTAGACAAGCGTTCTACCACCGAGCTACATCCCCATTCTACTTTAGGAAGAAATTGTGGCGGAAGAGTAACTTTTCATAATTCTGTTTTGTGACTAATAGGTTGCTGGATAGAGTCAAGGTGGTAGGGTTATGATGAAATTAGGAGGTCAACTGAGAAGTTGTCCAGGTGGTTGATGGCCCTTCTTTGGAGAGAGAGGTGTGGATGTGGAAGTAAAGGGCAGTAGAGAGGTGCTAGGATTTGTGATGGATTGTTAGAAAGATGAGAAAGAGGAATCTAGGAAACTCTTGAGTTCAGTGAAGTCTTTGTGAGAAGAGGAGCACCCTAGCCAAGTAGGAGTTGCTTCGTAGGTGTGAAATGGCAATGCCCAGCAGGTGGCCAGATGAGCAGCTGATGGTAGGGCTTCTCAGGGGTCACCTGATAGGTGTGGCATGGAACTAATGGTGGAGTTCCTCAAGGGTTAGCTGGTAGGTGTGGTGTGGAGATGTCCAAAGACTACCAGATATCTGAGTTGAATCCTAAAAAGTTCCTCAGCTTGATAGGTACATGGGGTAGAATTAGCCTTGAAGTAACATTCAGTGCCTTGGTACTGTAATAAGAACTTAGACTCTTTACTTTTTGCCTGCAAATGTCCAATGGGTGGCTAAAAACAATATTAAAACCCTAGGATCTCTGCCACCATTTTGCATCCATCTCTAATTCAAGTCACCTTGGATTCCAGAACAAGATCTGATAAACATCATGTGATAATTCAAAGCTTTGACAACTTTATTGTTTGTTTTTTGGGGGATGGTACTTGGGATTAAACATAGGGGCACTTTATCCCTGAGCTACATCCCCAGTCCTTTATGATTTATTTTTTGAAAAGAAAAAGAGTCAGTTTTTATTTTTTTTCATCTGTTTTTTGTTTTTTCTCCACTTTAGTTATATATGTGGTGCTGAGATTGAACCCAGATCCTTGTTCGTGCCAGGCAAGTACTCTGCCACTGAGCCAACTCTTCAGCCCCTCAGTACTTTATTTTTTATTTTGAGACAGGGCTGGCTAAATTGCAGACTGGCTTCAAACTTGTGATCCTCCTGCCTCAGCCTACCGAATGCTGGGATTACAGGCATGCGCCATTACACCCAGCTTCTGATGGCAACTTTCTTGTTTGGGACAAGGCTTTTGCCTGGCTGATCCTGAGACCAACCTGATCAACAGCATTTCTTTAACAGCTTTAAAAAGACTCCAGCTGTGCAAACCCCCAACCCTTGCCTTCATTTCCCTTTCTATAAAACCTCAAGGTCATTGTTAGCCCCCAAGACAGGGCTAAGAAAATGGGTCCCCTGGTCTTCCCAGTATAGCTGTGAAGTTCCTTTCATGCTTTTCACCATTTTTCTGTTTGGTCTTGGGTCAGGTGGCCAGATCTGATTTGTGGGGTCTCCAGAGTCAGGCCTCTGCCTACAACTCTGGTATTCGTTTGATTCATTTAAGAGGAGAGGATTTTTTACTAGGGACAAGGCCATGCTCAGTTAGGCAGGTAAGAGTGGAAGAATCGGCAAAGGACACTGAAAAGAAGTACCCATACAACTTGGATGCTTGAGACCAGGAGTGTGGTGTCCAGGAAGTCTTGGTGTGGACATTTCTGGGGTTGGGGGCAGTGCATTTTGCAGTGTAAGAAGAGGAATGGGCATTGGGCGAGGCTACATGAGGGCCTCTGATATCTGATATTTCAGGGGAGTTATGGGAATAAAAGCCTTCTGGAGGGGCTGGAGCGATGGTTCAGAGATTGGAGCACTTGCCTGGCATGTGCAAGGATCTGTGTTCAAACCTCAGCACCACATACACATCTAAGTGAGAAACAAAGGCTGGATGGAAAAATAAATAAAATTTTTTCTCTCTTTCTCTCTCATTCTCTTCCTCTTTCTTAAAAAATAAATAAAATCAATAACAACAAAAACAAAAAAGCCTTCTGGAGGTTCCTACCTGTTGGTGGGGTGAGGTCAGAAAGCAGTGTCTTTTATCAGGAGGGGTGAAGACATCTGGAAGAGATCTGTGTATATGTTCCCCCACCCTCTCGGTATTGGAGGTAGAACTCAAGGGCACTCTACTGCTGAGCTACATAGCCAGCCATTTTCCTTTTTTATTTTGTAGCCGGGTCTTGCTAAGTTGCCCAGACTGGTCTCAAACTTGTGATCCTCCTGCTCAGCCTCCTGAATCACCTGGATTACAGGAATGCACTACTGCATCCTACTGTGCATATGTTTAAGTTGGAGATCTTAGAACATGTTTATAAACTGATGAAAAGGTCATGACCTGCAGAGCATGTCTGGATGCCACATTTTTGTAAATGAAATTTTATTGGGGCTCCCATAATCCTTGTTTTGATGTATTATCTGGGGCTGTTTGCACTCTACAAAAGCAAGTTGAGTGACTGTAACAGACTCATGGCCTGTGAGTCCTAAACTACTTGCCATCTGGCCTGCAACAGACCAAGTTTGCAGCACCTGGGATGGGAGATGAAGTTGATGATACTAGAGAGAAGTGGGTTGTAATGGAAAGCTCAAGAGGAAGGCCTGGCCTTATAGGAGAGCAGAGACCCCTTTCCTGAGGACTCTGCATGAGTGATTGTGTGTAAGGGGCAGGAGGTGAGTAGGAAGGACATAGATGTTTTGTACATGTTTGGAAGACTTCTGGTATGTGGTGGGAATGTTTTTTTCACTTCTGTCCTTCCATTTAATGTCCATTTACTTTGGTTTTCTGGGAATGGTGCCCTGGAAATCTGCTAGGAAAAGTCGTGGCCACATGTTTCTCCTTTTGCTTCTCCCTTGGTATTTCAAACTTGAAAACTTTAATTTATTATCTGTAATGTCATAAGGACAAGTATTTTGATTGTTTACTACCTCATGTTTTGTCTTTCTGTTGTTTTTCTGAATTTTAGAGTGTCTTCGATCTGGGGTTGTTCTGAGGTCCTTTGGTTACTTTGCCAGAGAGAATAAACAGCAGTCTAGTAGATGAAATGACTTTTCTAAAGTCATAAAGTTGTGGCAAAGGTAGAAGAGCTGCAGTAGGAACCACAGCAGTCTTTCCCTGATGCTAGGTGAGGTAGTTCTTTGGGGGAACTTTTGTATAATTTTACTTCATTCTCATGGAATACCTCCCAACACTACACCCTCAGGAACAGTCACTTGTGATCAAGTAATTGTTAGTACAAACTCACTTTCTATGCTGTGTTTAGTGTGAAAAATATATTTGATCTTTTTCTTGTTTAATGGCAGATAACTCCTAGGAAACCTGGGAATCTCTGAAGTGATACACTGATGAGCCCCATGCTGGCCAGCTTCAAGATAGGGCTGGTCCAAGGAATTGGTCAAAACTGTCAAGAGACAGCATACAGAATGGGAAATAATCATGGCCTATGATTCCTCTGATAGTGGACTAATATCTAAAATTTACAAAGAACTCAAAAAACTTAATATCAAAAACACAATCTAGTCAATAATGGGCCAGAGAGCTAAACAGAACCTTCTCAGCAGAAGAAATCCAGTAAGCCAATGAATACATGAAAAAGTGTTGTAAATCACTAGTAATGAGAGAAATGCAAATCAAAACTACATTAAGGGGGCTAAAGTGGTGGCTCAGGGATTATGGCGCTTGCCTGGCATACACAAAGACAGGAGTTTGAACTCCAGCACCATGTACACAATGAAGTGTCAAAGCAACGAAGATCACATGAAAAACTAAATAAAATTGATTCTGTCTTTCTCTCACTCTCACTGTCCCCCCCCCCTCTTTTTTAAAAACCCTAAGATTTCACCTCACTCCAGTCAGATTGGCAGAGATAAAGAATACAGAGTAACAAATGCTGGAGGGGTTGTGGGTAGATAGGAGCACTAACACGCTATTGGTGGAACTGCAGACTGGTACAGCCACTCTGGCAAACAGTGTGGAGACTCCTCAAAAAATTAGGGTTGGATCCACTATATGACCCAGCTATCCCTCTTCTGGGTATTTTCCTAGAGGAGTTAGAATCAGCACATTACAGCAACACAGCACAATCAATGTTCATAGGTTAATTTACAGGCTAAATTGTGGAATCAACCCAGTGGCCCCTCACTGGATGAATAAATCCAAAAGCTGTGGTATATATATATACCACACACACATATATATACATACACACTCACATACATATACATACACACATATACATATATACATATACATACATACACACAATGGAGTTCGGCTCAGTTATTAGAAGCAATCATTATAGCATTTGAAGGTAAATGGATGGCAATAGAAGAAATGCTGAGCAAAGTTATCCAAACCCAGAGAGTCAAAGGTGGAAAGTTTTCCCTCATTTGTGGAGGCTAGAGCAAAGCCCAGGCTTTGGTGACAAGTAGTAAAACTCATGTATTAGACCCACCAAAGGCCTAGCTGCACATAACCTAGGGGAACCATAGATACTTAGGGGGAAGGGAGGACAGAGAGGGATCTAGGGAGACAATCCACAATGTAGTATAATCTTTACCCCCCCCCACAGAAGCCAAATAATATTTAAGCAATCATTTCATTCTGGAAAATTCACAATCATATATATGTGTGTATATGTATATATATGTGTGTGACATATATATGGATAATCATATATATATGAGACATATATGGACATTTATATTTTTTGTAGGGCCAAAATATACAAATATCAAGAGACTGGGGGTGTGGACCATATGGGAGTAACTGGCTTAGGATCAAATGTATATCATATTGTTACTTTATACACATTTATGATTGTACAACTCAACTCCTTAATAAAAAAAAATTTAAAAGAAGATGGGGCTCACTGAAAGACCAAGGCAGGATCAGAGGCTTGGGAATTTCAGCCTCATCCCCAGCCTCCAGGAAAGGGAGAGAGCTAAAGTTTGATTTGATCACTGGTGGCCAATGATTTAATCCATTGGCTAAGCCCCTTGGAATGAAAACTCCATAAAAACCCAAAAGCACAAGGTTCTGAGAGTTTCCTGGTAGCTAAATATGTGGAGGTTCCTGGAGGATGGTGCCCAGGGATGGCATGGAAGCCTCTTCTCCATATGTATCTATTTATCTGCATCCTTTGTAATATAGTAAGCACGTGTTTCCCAGAGTACTGCAAAACGGAACTGAAGTAGATTAATCGTACCCAAGGAAAGGGTTATGGAATCCTTATTTATATTTGGTGAATCAGAGGACAGGTAAGGTAGCCTGGGCAGGCAATTGACATATGAAGTGGGGGCCATCTTGGGAACTGAGCTCCCAACTTGTAGGATCTGATCCTGTCTCTAGCAGACAGTGTCAGAATTGAGTTGAATTAGAGAACACCCAGATGATATACACTTTAGAACTGACAGCTAGATGGTGTGTGGGGAGAACCCCTACACGTGTGGTGTCAGAAGAATTTATGTTGTGAATGTAGTAAGAGAAACTCAGTGTGAGTTTGATTTTTTCCCTGCATGTATCCAAACATTGAACCATTTAAAGAGCCACCATCCCACCCACTTCCTCCCTGCTGCCCACACAAGTCTAGGTGTGACTGAGTAGTGTTCTTTTGGCCAAAAAAAACAGGGCAAGGCCATCTTCAGGGCCTGACTAGAGTTAGAAATAAAATTGTTAGAAATACCAAGATGCTGTGAGAAAATCAAACAGAAGAGAAAATCAGAAGTGGGTAGAAAAAGTAAACTACTTCTGCAGAAGGGCATGCTCTGTAATCTAGCCAGCACTCTGCCTGCTCTTATTGCTAACCTGATGCAGTGCTGCCCTGCATTCTGATCAGAGGAGCTCAGGAGTACAATCTGTGCGATTAGCTAATATAAAATCAACGTGGGTATGGGAAAGGGTTACATGTGTAATGGAATACCTGTTAGGGAATTTAAAAATGGCTTCCTTCTGGCCACATGGTTCCCTGACTTAAGATGGCTTCAAACTGAGGTTAAAGTAAATATGATGTTGTATTACAGGTTTAACTTTGATAGAAAAGTATAAATCTTACAATTTCCTCCTCTTGTATAATTCATATAAACTCTTGAAATTTTGATAACATCTTTTGACATTCATGTTCAATACAGGAGGATTTTTTTGATATGAGAACTAAGTTTGTTTAGTGAGAGTCATCTCCATTAATCCATCAGTCTTTGAATAAGACCTTCCATATATGGAATTATGTAATATCTAACTGTAGTCATAACTCCTAATATGACAAGTAATAGGATAATAAGTGTGATTAGTTCTTCCCATGTCATTCTATTAATAGCATCAGATTTTTCTGCAGATCCCTTCAGAGCCTCTCTTGTATAATAAATAACCCTTTGTTGATTATAATCGATGTAATCAATCCAATCTATGCTTTTATTTATCGTAGAAAAAGATAAAAGAGGATTGATTCAAAATTTGCTGCTGATTCAAAGAAGATTGATTCAAAATTTGCTGCTGATTCCTAGGTTTGAACTCATTGGAGATTTCTGGAAGAATTCTGATTATATCTATATAAATATGGGGATCAAATGACCTTGGGCAGGAGCGATCCTTCTCTTTCTCAGAGCACTGGAATTGATTTGGTCTGAGAAATGCCAGGGTATAAGGCAATAGAATCAAAACACAGGTTCCTCTCCAGTTGGCAGGTAAGATCTCAAGCAATGGCCCTCCACAGTTGCCATTGCCACCAGACTCTGGCTCAGGCTATATAGCAAGCTCTATTTGATTAGATACCTTCTCAAAGGACCAGCTTTCATTACATCCTGAAGTATTTCCCAAGAAGGCCAGCCCCCGACCTAGAGAGGCATGAGGTGTAATTAGTTTTAAGGGAAGGAGGTTAGATGATCTTTGGCTCTTGCCTTACTTAGGCCCATAGCTACTAGGAACAACAGTGATTGACAGGGTCTTGCAAAAGTTATTTCCCCGGCCGTGCTTTCTTGAAAGAGGGATATCACGCAACTCAATCCTATAGGGTCTGAGTTCCAGCCAAGCAGGAATGGGGCCACTTGAGCTTCTTGCTTCCGTGTTGCACAAGCGTGATAGTGGCTTTTATTTAATCCACAAACAATATTTAATCTCTTCCATCCAGGCATTTGCATCATTATGCCCAATTTTCATTTTAAGAATATTTGCAAATCTTTTACTTCTAAGGTAACCTCTGTAGCATCATTATTAGATTTCCAGAGATTAGTTTCTCTAGAACATGCTGAACAGTGATATTTGTTTGTCCCAAATAATTGCTCCTAGTTATGTGGATTTCCACAGGGGAGTACCTGACAGGCATCAGATTTAACCATTAGAGGAGAGGTGTCCTCAGTTATGTTATTGATCAATATACGGTATGATTTCCCGTATCATCGTGAACATTATTAGAGTCTGTAAAGTTAATTTGGAGAAATTTGGATGTTGGACTGAGTTCCATTGTTTTCCCTATTAGAAGTTGGGGCTCCCTTTACTCGTGTGTATCGAGTTCAAACTCGTTTTGCAGTCCAAACAGCTATCTCAGTTATGAGCAGGACTTGGTATGGCACTTCACAAACAGGATCCATCTTGTTTTCCTTCCAAACCTGGATCAGAATGTGGTCATCTGGCTAATGTAGGTATGCAGGGAATTCTAGAGGTAGTGCCTGTGCCAGGAGGCCCTGTACCCTGAGCAAGGTAGAAGAGAGACCTAAAGTATAATTTTTAAGAAATTGATCGTTTGTTTCAAAGATGGGGAAACCCATTGTTTTTCCTAAATATAGTAACCCATATGACAGTTCACAGGGGATATCCCATATCTTTTTGGGGAGGTGGGTCTCTTGACAAATAATACAATGCATATTATATCTGAAACATGAATCAAACATAACCTAAGAGAGCTCTTAACTTTCTTTTTGTGGAAATAAAAGTGGCAGTATTATTAAACTGTAAATAAATCAAGCTCACCTCATTACTTTTTAAAGTACATTTATATTTTTATCCCATCATAAAAAGCAACATGAACGTGTGTGTCATTAACAGATTACCTTTATCCAGTTACAAAACATCAAATGATATAAATAAATCCCCAACTAAATTTGTTATTTCTGTATATGCCTGAAAGAGACTATTAGTTTGGAGAATATCAGCCTAGTAAAGTACCCTCCCAAGCTTTACATTTTAAGACTTATATAAGAGCAAAAATACATCTAATATATAAAAAAGCCAGTAGTGGTTAGTATCACAATTATACTGATGTTCTTTATATTAATGAAGTTTAACCTTTAAAGAAAAATTTGGAACCCATAGTGTAGGGGAATAACCTAAAATAATGGTTGTTTGTTTAACCAGAGTTGTACAAACTCTAACTCCTTGAAGATTTAGCTTTCTTAAGAAATAAAATCTAACAGACAAGAAAATTGTCTTGATAGATAAAACAGGTCGAAGCTTAGGCTTTGTTTTCTATTAGAACAACTTTAAGAGATGGTGCTGCTTATAGCCAATTTAATCACTTACATAAACCTTTTTTAAATTTACCTTTCTTAAAACTTCTGTAGCTTAGACATTTTACAAGTTGTTTACATCCTTAGATTTGTCCTCTCTTTTTAGACTCCAGCATAAGAATATTACTTTACCTTATAAAGTACTTTCTCATCCACAAGTGTTTCTTTTACCTTCTAATTTTTATATTTTGAAACAATCCTTATAAATGTTATCTGTGCATCTAATTTATAACAAATTTTGTACCAGGAGAGGGATTGGACAATCTGTCATGTACAGAAACTGTGCCTTAATCTTTTCTTCTCCCAGGTGGCATTCCTGGCATTGGAATAATTATAATATATATAATATCCTGGCACAGGATAATTTCAAGTTCAAGCTCAATCCCATCATCATAATGCCATCAACCTCTCCACTATCAACTGTACCAAAAGACTCCTTTGGGGCTTTGGGTTTTTCTTTCTTTCTTTTTTTTTTAATGTTAGGAACATTGATATTTAATGGAGGAGGCCCTTTTCATCCTTTTATTTAGGGCTTCCTTGAAGGGCCGTTTGTGAAGGGTGCCAATAAAACATGGGTTGGCTTTAATTTCTGTTTTGTTCTTTTCTGGTTGTAGTTGTTTATCATGCATTTAATTTGATAGGATACTATCATAGCAAGAATTGCTGTACCCCAGTGATGCATATCCCCCTGGCCAAATGGAACATTCTGCCAGACCTTAAAAGTGATACTGGTCTTGTCCATAAGTCACAGATTAACAGTGTTGAAATTTGCTGTGAAGTCCTTTACAGCCAGAAGCTTCCATCCCCTATAAGATAGGCTAGCCAACTGCAGGCAGGGGGATGTTTCAAATATAAAGGTCATACCCTGGAGCCAAACATTCCAGGAAGATGGCACTGGGGGTAGCAATCTTAAATTTCTCCTCCTCCCCCTTTTTTTTCATTCACCAATTTATAAAAACATTTAGTAGACCCAAATACTTGTTAACTTAGGGAATTCAAGAAGTCCAGAGTACTTGAATTTATATTTAGCAATGGTATGTTAGCATTTTAACACAGATTAATCGGAAGCTTACTCTAACAAACACATTTATTTAGATTAATCCCATTTATGTTAAACCTGGAATTGAAGCAATTACCTTCCCCCTTTCCCCTTGGCACCAGGAACAAGGCAGATTTTTACTATATTGTTACCTAGAAAAACATGTGCATTAGTAATTTCAAAATCATCTTTATTCTTACCTGTTTAACCAGTTTTAATTGAGCTTTTTCTTAAACGTTTAAGTCATGTGAACCAGAAGGCATTTGGGTTCATTCCTTTTTTAAAATTAAATTTATGAGTACTCATTTATTTATATGCCAATATTAATTCCATGAGACATGACATAAAATACAATGTAAAACAGACAGGAAATAGATCTTGTAGCTTATTATTTTCTCTATCAGATTTAACCCTTTGAAAATTAAAGCCTATCACAGATTTTTTTTCCCAATGTATTTGAGAGTTAACCCTTGGAAAATTGGCCTCTGAATAAAGGAAAAAACAGGGCTAAATAAAACTAGTTAGATAAAGTTAAGACTGATTGGAAAAAAATATTAATTTAGGCACGTAGGGTCAAACTTGAATTTGCCATAGAAACCATGAGCTCAAAAAAAATTACAGAAGTTCTAAAAAAAAAATGTATATAGCCGTAATTAGTCTAGTAAAGGAGCATGTTGAAAATCTTTATTGGATAAGATTAGTTAGTCCTCAGGAAAAAGTTCTTAAGGTAACAATGTTCTCATTTTGCTTCCTTATGCCCGACTGGTGAGAACAGGAAAAAAAATCACAGGAAGTAGGGCATCTTCTCTGTTCCTAGGTCTGTCAGCCTCCCTTATGGAGCTGACCCCTGCAGCTTGGAGCAGCAGCGTCTGCGTTGTCCCAAGGCAGAATGTGGACCTTCTTAAGCATCCTTAGAAGATGCCAGAACCTGGTCTAATAGACTTTCCAGATCTCCTACACTTATCTCTCCTGTTATCTAGCATAAGGAGGAAATTTGCTGAGAAAGAAGACTTGTACATATGGGATCCTTCTGTTGTTTTTCCTTGTTCCCAGGCTCCCGAGGCCTATGAATTTTTTTCCCTGTTTTTTGGGGGGGTTTTTTGGTTTTTGGTTTTTTGTTTTTGTTTTTGTTTTTCTTTTCTTGTAGGTTCCTGTAATTAGGTTTCTTCCCATGTACTCAACCTCCTTTTTTGGAAGTTTCTTATACACCCCAGGTCCTGTGTGCTCAATACCACTTACTAAGGATTTCTTGTATATATTCATTCCATCCTGCTTTCCTGCCTGTGGTCTTGTGTTTCTGAATAGAGTCTTAACCCACTGCTCCTACTTTCTGGGGATTTCTTGCACTTATGTTTCAGTTCCCCCTCACAAACCCTGAGGATGCCCTGACCAACCAGAGTATTACTTTCTTTCTCTCAAGCTTGAGAATAGATAGTCATACTTTGGTCTACACCCAGTGTTGTGTGGGTGCTGTGGTTTGGACCTGTCACCTGCATTGCTAACTCACTCCAAATTTTGGGTCCTCTGCTGGCCTCAGAGATCACAGTTCCATCCTCCACTCTGAGGCCACCACAACAAAGCAGCTGGACATGTCTCCTCTGAGGAGGGAGTGTCCCAGCAACCCCTAAGTGACATGTGGAGCCCGACCTTGGGTGCCAAATTGTTTGAAAGACAAGGTGCCATAGGAAAATCAAATATATGCTCAGAATTGGGGGGCAAGGCAAGCTTTACTTCTGCAGAAGGGTGTGCTGTGGAATCCAGCCAGCAAGCACACCTGGATGGGCAGTCTGCCTACTGTTATCACTAACTTGATGCAGTGCTGCCCTTCATTCTGATTGGAGGAGCTCAGGGGTACAATCTACATGATTGGCTAATATAAAATTGGGGTGGGTACAGGAAAGGGTTACAGGTGTAATGGAATACCTATTAGGGAATATAAGAATGGCTTCCTTCTGGCCACATGCTTCCCTGACTTAAGATGGCTTCAAACTTAGGTTTCAGTACATGCTTATGTTATATTACAGGTTCAACTTGGAAAGAAAATAAAACATAAATCTTGTGCTAGCACCCTAGCATGGGGCTGTACACCTGGAATACATTTCTTAGACTTAGAGAACCATGACTAAGCTGATGTGGATCAGCCTCCTCTAATTTTGAGAAATGGTGCCACTGAATTTCTGAAGATCACACACAACCTTTGCTGTGGACACTGTACTTACTGGGATGTATGCAAGTTGTTTGTGGCACTAAAGGTACCAGTACATTCTTCCTGCCCTCACTTTTTCTCTCTTTTAATGTGGGATTGAACTTAGGGGTGCTTTACCTCTAAGCCATACCTTCAGCACTTTTTATTTTGAGATAGGATCTCATTAAGTTGCTGAGGCTGACCTTGAACTTGCAGTTTTCCTGCATCAGCCTCCACTTGGATTACAGGCATGCCCCACTGGGTTTGGCTTCTTGTCTCTTGAGGAGCCACAATGGAGGGTTCCAGTATATGTTTCCAAGTTCAGGGACCTGTTCCAAATTCAGGGACCAGGATTCACTGATTTATCCATGTGTTGGGTAATACTATCACATTTAAATGCTTGTCCTGTTGGAGAACTTTGGTGTGGCAATGGTGTGTACTGGGGATGGGGATGGGGCTCCTGCTATACTTTTCCTTCAGATTCAAGGCCAGCTTTCTATATAGAAGGCCATGATGTCAGCTGAGCATGGTGGTGCATGCCTGTAATACCAACCCCTCGGGAGACTGAGACAGGAGTATAGCAAGTTCAAAGCCATCCTCAGCAATTTCAAGAGTTCCTGACCAATTTAGTGAAACCCTGACTCAAAATAAAAAATAAAAATGGCTGGGGATGCAGCTCAGTGGTTAAGTGTTTCTGGAATCAATCCCTAGTACCAAAAAAAGAAAAGAAAAAATTCCTCAGTTTTCCAGTGACATCAGGTTATAAACTTCCCAGCTCTCACGGTAAGAGTGCAAGGTGTTGTTTGCTGGTAATGAGTGGGTTCCCTTTGGTATGGCCAAGGATAGGTTCTTAGCTCAGGACCCATATGTGCCCAAGATCCCCTCTGTAATCTTAGGTTATCCCTAAGGTCCCTCCAACCCTAATAATTGTATTACTTTCAAGACTAATGTATGATTTTATTTTGTGAATGACAAAATTTCCTTACCTAGTACAGCAGCTTTCTTTTGACCTTGTCCTAATTTCAGCTGTTAGTAACTGGTAGAGCTATGTTCTGGTGCTTTGCTAGAGTAGCTGTTTGTCAATTGAAGTAGACACTTATCTGGGAAATTTGATTAAGAGAAGGCCTAGGATTTATCCATGAACCGTTTTACCAGAGAAGTTCAATTAATTTAGCAATAAAGTTGTTGGGATTGTTATTTAGCTTTTAACCTGGCACCTCAGTTTTGTGTATATTAAACATGCCGCCAAGTAGTTTCCTTTCTTCTTCTGTTCCTCTTCATCATTATGTTTGCTTATTTCTTTGGCTACGTGTTGTCTGAGGCCAACTCTGATGAGATGGTCAAACTAAAGCCAAGTGACAGGTTCTGGGTGTTAGGATGCCCTAGCATTCATAGAGGATTCAAGACAGTGATAGGCTTCTCATGTCCCTAATTGACCAGCTGCTATGTCACTCTGATGTGTTCAGCTTGTCTTGTACAGTACTTGATGGAGGCAGCTATCAACAGGACTCCAAGCACAGGCAGTGACCAGTCAGCAGAATGAACCTTAGCAATGCCTCAGAGTCCTAGCTACACAAACATGGTGAACGTGAAGAAGTCACTGAACCAGGACCCAGACTAGAATATGGTCCTCATCATTTACAAGCTTCCAGTCATACAAACAAGTACCAAACCATGTCCTGAGTTTATTAGTCTATATTAGGGCTCTGCAGCCCCCTATATGAGGGAAGAGAAGGGCAAGACTAGGACCAGCATCTCTTCTCACCTTGAGAAGAAGACTATGGTTGCATGGGAGGAGTAATGGGGGCACCTCTGCAAGCTGGAGTTTGTATACGATGATACACATTCTCACATTACAGTCTTGCACCACATAAGGGCTTTTTGATCAACAATAGACTACATTTATGGTTCTGGAAGATTATATCAGAACTCAAAACATTCCTATCACTTAGTGATGACCTATAATCATGACACAATGCATTCTTCCAGTTTGTAGTGGTACTGGTATAAATCTACCTCTCTGCCACTCATATAAAAGGATAGTACAGACATGTTATGAGCAAGCTATGCCATTAACAGGTGAAATGTGTGTCTTTCTGCATTTATTTAACTATAAACTTAAAGGTTAGACCACTTCCATTGTAGCAGTTCACTGAATACCCATGAGTCACTTGATAGTCATAAGCCAGGCAATCATAGATTCTTTTACTCCTATCTTACTAATATCTGTAACACAGAAGTCACACATCATGCTTTAGACAATTATATATGTAGATTACAGAATGCATGAGAAAACATTAAGGTGCCATAGGAGTTCAGGTGACCAAACTGAGAGCAATAGTAGAGAGCAGATATGAATACAAAGAAGTATTATAGGTGATCAGTTAAGATTATGAACCAGCCAAAGAACTTTGGGAGCAGAGCTGTCAAAGCACAGAACTTATTCTAGGCCAGGGTACAGACAGCAGCAATTTCTGAGTGTCAGCTTTAGATGTCAGCTTGGTATGGGCCATGTATAGCTATCATGGACAGGAGAAACCATGTTATGCTGAAACCCAAGGGCAGAGGATTAGAGAGGTTCAACACTGGCAGTTTTCCTGGGCAAGGCTCATGACAAAGTGATCAGGTGAAGGGGTCACAGTACTATTGTGCATTCTTGGGATGCTCCTTTTATGGGTCTCAAGTGTGGGGATTGCTTCATTTGGTGTTCTAATGTTTCATTAAGCTCATAGGCCTGATTTTTCCAATATGAGTTTGATACACCAGTGCATCCATGTACTTTTTTTTTTTTTGGTACTGGACATTAAACCCAGGGGTGCTTAACAACTGGCACTTTTTCTTTCTTTCCTTATCTTTTTTTTTTTTTTGAGAGGGACAGAGAGAATCAATTTTATTTATTTTTCCATCTGACCTTCGTTTCTCCAACATTTAGTTGTGTATGTGGTGCTGGGGTTTGAACTCAGGTCCTTGTTCATGCCATACAGGCACCTTAACTCTTGAGCCACCGCTCCACTCCCCCACTATGTACTTTTTTTTTTTTTTTAAAGAAAGAGGGGACAGTGAGAGAGAGAATCAATTTTTATTTAGCTTTTCACATGGCTTTCGTTGCTCTGAGACTTCGTTGTGTACGTGGTGCTGGGGTTTGAACTCGCATACTTGTGCATGCAAGGCAAGCACCATAACCGCTGAGCCACAATGTACTTTTGATTAATTCAGTAAGTTCACAGGTGACCTTTTTATTAGCACAATTTATTAATCATTTTTTCCCTTTTGGTTGTGCTAGGCAGATGGTGGTTGTGTACTTATACAAACAAAGTCTTGAGTCATTCTACCTTGGCACTTGTACTCAGAATGGAATAACTCATAGCAAACTATTGCTTTATAAAATGGTGTAACAGGGTTAGGCACAGCCTGAAAATTGTTCTGTGCATCATGGCGAACCCTAAGCAGAGCATAGCCTTCCCTCTACAATTATGTATAATAAACCAATGCTTAAAAATAATGAGCAGCTGTTACTACTTTATGAACCTACTGTGCCTTGCTTTTTACCATTATTTTAGAGTATACTCTTATTTATTTTTTAAAAAAACTTTGCTGTAAACAGCGTGCTTCTGCTGGCACCATTATCATGAATTTAGATGCAAGTAAGATACATGGGAGACACAAGAAGCCTCTTCAGTGATCATAGTACTCTGTGATAGTCATTCATTGATGAAACCACTTCACAACGTGTTTCTCAGAATTGTTCCCATCATTAAATGATTCATTCATGACGATATGTTGTATAATTAGGATCTCTCTTTTTTAAGTGCTGGGGATGGAACCTAGGATTTCACACGTGGTTGGCAAATGCTCTACCACTGAGCTACACCCCCATCACTGTAACTGTGTTTCAGTGCTCTTCTTTCTTACCCCATCCAGTCTCTAGTGGCCACTGTTCCACTGTGTTCTTCTATGAGATCAACATTTTACTTTCTGTAAATGAGTGAGTATCGCGTTCCCTCTGCCCGCAGAGAAGACGCGACACGTGGTTAGGTTGGGAGAGCTTTATTTGGTCGACCTTCTTCTTCTTCCTCTCTCTTCCCTTCTCCTTCCCGAACTCTCTCCTTCCCGAACTCCCTCTCCCCGGAAATCCGCCCACATATATACAGCTCACAGCACACGTGACCAATAGATTCATATGCACCAATGGGCTTCTGACTTTTCCCTAAATGCCACGCAAGCGTACTACAGCCAGCTTCTACTTCCTCAAAGAACTGGGTGGGGCC
>PVKS010012620.1:0-53205 GCA_004027875.1 Aplodontia rufa
AAAAAAAAAAAAAAAAGGCCATTCTATCAATTGTGGATCACAGGTAGCCTTGTGAAATCATCCCAATCACTTCAAGTCAAAGATTATAAAGCTGTAAAGTCCAGAGAAAAATGAAAACGAGGACAGACTTGTTTATTTGCAGAATTTGTCTCTACCTAAGGGACACTGATCCCTTTTTCCTGCACCTCTCACCTAGGAAATCAGGCCTAGGAAGATAATGCAAGTACCCACATGCCACAGGCTCAGTGCTGACACTTGCATAGGTGAAGTAGTTCATCAGCAACTCTGGCTGCCCAAACAGCACATCCCTTCCCCATGTGCTGTGGTCTGAGTGCTGGTGTCCACTCTCAATTCATTTGCTGGAATCCTACCCCACCAAAGTGATACCATAGTATTAGGAGATGGGGCCTTTGGGAGGTGAATAAGTTCTTATGAAAAGGAACTCAGAGAAATTCCATGCTCTTTCCAGTAAACAAGGACAGAGTGAGAGGTCATCATCTATCAGCCAGGAAGTGAGCACTCAGCCACTGAGCCAACATACCTTGATCTTGGACTCCAGAACTTTGAGGAATGTATTTCTCCTGTTTATAAGCCACTTTTTCTATGTCATTTTGTTATAAATGCTGATTTGATTAACACACCCTGTAAGCAAATCATCAAATTTCTCTCATATTCCTAACTGCATACAATAATAGTAGAACCTAATGAAATGATACATGGTACACAAATGATTGAAACAGTGAGAATCAAAGAAGTAAAACTAAATGTGCTCAAGAAGTCACCGACAATTACTGCCACAGTTAGAATTCTGGTCCAGATCTTGACCCTTTCAGTATATAACTCTGTTCCTTGTCTTGATCAACTTCCTTTGTACCAGGATCAGGGCACAAGCATTACCCCTTCACCTGTGCATCTTGTGGTTCCTGGAGTGTCCTGCCAGAGGGATTTGTCCACCTCCAAATCAATACCCCAAAGACCTGTCTACAATTCATTTTTCATGCTCATTTCCCTCTTATGACCAATGTTTTGTTTTCCACCTCAAATGAATACCAAAATGGGATTTGAAATAAAACTGAGATTCAGTGGTTTTCCTGACTCCCACCTCTTACGAGCAAAGATTTAAAGCTTTCATAAGAGAGTTTTAAGAATATATTGAAAGAAATAAAGCCATTCCTTGAAAAAATGCACTCGTTAATTTGGCAAACAATCATAGAAGGTTCTTGGCACCTCTGAGGTCTATCTAAGGACTTTACGAGAGGAATTGCTGCTCTGAAGGAGAATCAGAAAGCTCTTTACAGAATTAGTGATCCATAGATCTTACCTTGGCCTGACATACAGTTTTAACTTCTGCAAAAGGAGAGGATGCTCCTTGGGGATCCAAGGAGAAAAGATACACTTGGGGGAACTTCTCATTTTCTGAGTAAACCTGAGAGTGTGATATCCGCCTGGCTGAGGTAGTTTTGGGGATGTGGGTTTAACTCAATCCTGGGGGTAGAAACAAGCCTTTTAGCTCACACTAGCCTCAGCCTCTACAAGGGCACAAGCAAATACCCACAAATCCTGAAGTCATCAGAAATAAGATAGGCTGAGGGAGCTGTTGGTGCTAACAACACTGTGCCTTGGGACAGAGAAGACCCTCATGGGTCAATGGCTAAGGCACAGTGGGCATGCTTCCAACTATAAAAAGCCAGCTTCAGCTGCACCATATACTACAGGATCAAACAGATGAGGAGGTCTGAATAGCAGCACTTTCTCAGTTACTTCAGGACTGCGCTTTTTTAAGTTTTGATTTTCCTATCTATAACCTTTATACAATAATTTCTATCTTTCATGGCTAATCTGAGGATAAGAGAGTGTTTATATGTAGAGACTACAGTACAGTCCCTGGAACACAATACCTGATCAATGCATGGTCACAGATGTGGATGCAACTGTGGATCTTCTTATTTGCAAATAATTAGGGTGCCTTGGAGGATGGTTGGGGCTTCTTTGCATATTTCAGGGATTCTGGTAAAAAAAAAATCAGGACTTCAGAGCAAGGAATCAGTGGCAGGAGGGCTGACTGTGCACACTAGGATGCCTGGCAGGGGAGAGGCCACTTTGCAGGACGTGTGCCTCATTCCTCAGTGGCTGATTGCAGAACACTGCTTGACTGATTGTTGCATTGAAACTGTGCACTGAGCAGAGAAGCCCTGAAAGGGCCTCTTTCCTCCCCTGGACCCTGTTTCCCAGCTCTGATGAGCAGAACTCCACCTGCATGCTGCACTCAAGTCCATTATTGTGTGCTTTTAACTCTACATGTGTGAGCCTGATAGGGTGAATGTGTATGCAGAGTCCTGGGTTTTTGTGCATTAGTGTGCACATAGGCACATAGGTGTGCATTGTTTGTGTATACTTTTTTAAAGTACCAACAAGTCTAAATGTATTGGTGAATATTTTGTTTTTCTTTGAGCCTGGAGACCTGGTTGCCCCTAGCAACTATATGCTAGAATCTGCCAGGGACTGAGCACTCCTTAATCACATTTGGTAAGTCACCTTAAGTGATCAGGGACTAATGCCCCCTCTTCCAAATCCTGGCTATTACCATCAGAAACTTCAGTAGCAGGAGTTTTTCTTCCTACTCCCTTTGGAATTCAACACTCAATGTCAGGAAAGCTCAGAGATGAGAGAATGAAAACCATGGGGGTTAGGGATTATAAGAACTTACTGACAATTGTTCCTTCCTCTTTTGTAGGCAGTGCCTATTAGTTCATCTGATTTATCTGGAATATATGCATTTCTCTCATAAATAAACTCTCTGGCTAAAACACCACTAAGAAAAAAAAATCACAGGGCAGTGATTAAAGTTATTGACACAGAAAAAAGGCATTTATCTAGAGTTTCTTGGTATGCAGGGTGAGGATAAGAAGCAAACAATTTTTTATTAAAAAAACCTAATGGCATGAAAAAAAGAGGATGTCTTAGATGTAAAAAAATGTTACATTAGGAACAGACATATGCCCCCTCTTTTATTGTGACAATAACAAGGAAAGGTCAGTTAAAATTTTTTGAGCTTTTATCTAATCTTGTGTTGTCAAAGCTAGTAGCACCATACAAAGCTTTAAGACATAGATGCCAATTCATGAACTTATTCTTACAGGAATGAAAATTTGTTGAAGACAAAAGCGGAGGCACATGATTAACCAACTCTTTAGGCTTGGGAGCAGAAAACTTCACAGAGATACAAGTTATCTATTAAATACTGTCTATCTCTAAATGAAATTACTAAATGAAATATTTAATAGTTTCTAATGGTATCTAAAATTATTAAATGTAATATTTTAAAATATTCCATAATATTTTTATTATGTATTATTAAATGATTTTTAAATGAAAAGGCATAGGCCACAGAAATGAACTTTTTCCCCATGTCATCATGGCCTTTAGACTTAATGGTCTTTCTTTTATGTCCTTGCTCCTCTTTCAAAGTTTGAAAAGACAAAAATTATGTATGGAATTAGTTTTGCCTTGGCATGATTTATAGAATTTAGAAGTTAGAAATCAGCTGCTTTTTCTTAGGAAAATGCAGCCCTTTGGGGAGTTCCTGAAGCTGCTCCTGTCCAGCTCCATCTGTCTGTACAGAAATTCTTGGGAAGGTCTATCCCCTGTTCCCCATCTCCAAAAACTTAGAGAAGCACATCTGTGCTGCAGAAGTAGAAGAATAAAAGCCAGAATTTCTTCATTCAGTTCCTAGGAGTTTGCATCATGAAGATCAAACTTCCCAAGGCTAAGAATAGGGCTATTTCCCCCCCAAAAAAAGACACCAGAAGGGACCTGGGGAATGCCATGGGTCTGGGGAGGGTGCATGTGCATCTGTCAGTGGAGGAAGGAGATTTCAGACCTAAAAGATGTCTGAGTGTAGGGTGTGTCCATGGGAGAAAGGTACCCACAGATGCTACTGTAAAGGCCAAATGTGGACCAGTCAAATGAGAGGTCCTCCAAGAATGGCAGTTCCCTAGACCTAGGTTCAGAGAAGCTAGGTATCTGGGTTCAGGGTGTAGAAGTGAGACAAAATCAGTTGATAGGTAAAAGCATGCTTATCATGGACTATGGGTTAAATTTTAAGGACCAATTCTCCCTAACAGTCTTCCAAGAGCCCAACATTTTAAAGGAAATATGTTTACCTAAACTTCTACTTGCTGCCCATCCCAGCCTTCACACTGCTCTCTGGTGAATGTGAGCAGACCCTGAACAAACACTTAGTAAAGAGGACACACACCCTGCCCCCAGGCATATCTGAGATGCACCCAGAGAAACGAGTTTCTCTAACAACTGCATGCCAATGGGCCAGAATTCAAGACGTGCCCACCACACACTTAGAAACAAGCAGAAGGCATTTCTTCATCCCAGAGAATAAGAGCGTAGGGAGCAGACAAGTTTTATTATTAAACAACTTTAATCCAAATGCTGATTATTATTTGCAGTGTCTGAAGGCACAAAATATACCTAAAATGTATGGAATAGTCTAAACAGAGTTATAAATCCAAAGAGCAAAGCATGAAAAAAAGATACATTCTGAGCTGACACCAAAATCTGAGCTGGGAAGATTCAGGGCTTTTTTGTTGTTGCTGTTGCTGTTTTTCCACCTAGAGAACTTGGTTGAATATCAATCATTTCCCCTCATTCCAAGGGTAAGAAGTTCAAAAAAATAACATAGACATGATGAAGAATGACACTGTGAGGTGTAAGGGAATTTAAGAAACAGTGTTCCTTTCCCTCAAAGATGCTGTTTTTTTCCTTTCTCCCTCCCTCTCCCCCTTTCTCCTTTCCTTCCTCTCTCTCTCTCTCTCTCTTCTCTCTCTCTCACACACACACACCATCTTTCTCCCTTATTCATTGAAAGCAAAGCTGTCCAACAACACCCATATGCATGGTACACTTTAGAAAACTCATATCAGGGGAAAAAAACAGACTTGGGTGTGAGATAAGGCAGTGAGACCTCAGCTTGATTTTAAAAATATAGAGAGAGTATACATATGAAAAATTGACCATCCAGTGCATATCCCCCAAAATGCTGATGGAAAGAAAACGAAGCCGGCTCTTCCTCAGGGTGGTGGTAGCTCACGTAGGCTCTGCCATGCATGCCTGGCTCTGAACTCCACACACTGATTGGAGAAATGTCAATGGATCCCCTCAAGCATTAGTATCAGGCCATTCTCAGCACCCAAAGATAAATCACATAATTATAAACACTCTCTTCCCCAGGGTGCTTTTAGGGGGCTGTGTGATGCAACTGTTCCTTACTGCTCAATCACATCACTTGGGACTTTAGGAAAGATATCAATTCTGAGCTAGTTATCATCCTCATAAGTACATCTCTCCTGTAACTCTGCCGGGATGTGGCAGAGGCAAGCAACAGGACTTCATATGTCCCAGTGACCCAGGCTATCGGCTCCCTGATTCTTGCTAGGGTAGGAGTTCCACCCTCCTCTGTGCCAGATGGGGACTATGTTCTCTATTCTGACAGGTTGAGATCAGAACCACCTTTTCTTCAGAAGGAGAGGAACGGAGAACTCAGACTCCTCCAATTATCTACTGCTGATGATTCTTTCTCTGGGTCTGTAGTTTTGTTGCCTAGAAAGGGCGATGGAGAGAGGTGAGGCCTTTAGATTTTCCTGGTCTTATGAAACAGAGTTTTCCAGCAAGTTCACCATCTTGGGGATAGACCTAGGGAACTCAGAGGACATAAGGTGATCTCAACCTGGAGGGCTTTTGCTGTGGGGTAGGTCACTATTGAGGACTCTTGGTCTAGAGAAGGTGGTAAAACCAGGAGAGAGAACTCATGCAGGGACTGACCCTGTTTGGCCAACTTCCTGAAGGGTTTAAGATCCAGAGACATGCTTTCACTTTTGAGAAGACAAGCAAGTTCCCTAGAGGGTGTGGATTGTTTTACATTACACAGTTACACTTTTGTCCTATGGATCAGGTCCCTCTCCTCTAATCCCCATCTTCCCCATCACCTGGATCACCTCTCCCCACATCCAATGGGCTCCTTTTCCCTGAAACCACAGTGCTTCTACTCCCTGCTTCTATGACCACAATTTCCTCTCTCACCTGGGGCCATAACCCCAAACTCAAGTGAATAGTCTTTTATCTGACCTCTGGTCCTACACTTCATGTAATCTACATCACCAACCATACTTCACATCTCCCTATCCCCAGGTACCTTCCACCAGGCCAATCCCACCTCTGCCCAGCGTCCCTATGGCAATGATGAGACCTTTACTCCTCCCCCATATTATCACTGACTGATTTTTCTAAGTAGGAAAATAAAGTAAAAAATAAGATGATAGGAGGGATGATATTAGAACAAGTTGGCATCAGAGCCCTCAGAGACCGTTACCTCAATATGGGCAGCTTCTCTGGGGCCCATGGGTCAGCTGCACACTATACACACTGTATGGTCACCATCTTGAGCTGGATTGGCCAGGACCGCCCCATGTCCAGAGCACCTCCTAAGTGCCAGGCTCACATACCAGTGGATCACTCTACAGTGCAGTGACCCAATGGACCAGGCCAATGCTGGCTTGCTATCTACCCGAGGGGCTAAATGAGGAATGAGGGTCCAGGAGCAAAGGAAGGAGATGGGAAGCCGCGGGGCACGGCAGCAAGCAGCATTCGGGGCTCATCTTCCTTCGCCCCAGCAGGAAGGGGCCCCTTATCTGATGCCCTTCCTGCCCTCAGAAAGGCCCAGGAATGGGGGCTCCTTTGGCACTTCAGAATGATCACAAGTAATTTGCCTTTTTATTCATATAGAACAAAATTTACAAAGTCATTCATACAGTTTTTGTGTTTTTTTTTACTGACTTCGAAAATTGGGAATATTCAAAATACACTTTTACCCCACTCCATTCTGTCATTATTTACACATATGTACAAGAAAAATGAAAGAGTCTGTGTGTGTGTGTGTGTGTGTGTGTGTGTGTGTGTGTGTGTGTGTGGTGTCTGTGTTGTTTTCTTGTATTAAAAAGCTCTGCTGGTCGGGTGGGTGGGCGGGCGGGAGGGCAGGCGGCGCGGTCAGATGGAGGTGCCGTGGGAGGTGTCCAGCCCCTCTGGAAGGACGCCTCCAGGCACGGGCTGGAAGGACATGGGGATGGGGGTCTTCACAGGGCTCTGTCGGAACAGCCCTCCATTGGGCGACCTGTGTTTGCACTGAATGGAGGGCATGGTGGCAGAGCTGCTCAGCGGCAGCGGCAGGTTGCTGCTGGGCCCTGATGAGAGTGTCCGGCTGGTGCCATGGCTGCTTTGCTCGGGCAGAAAGGTGCTGACAGAGAGCTGGGTGTTCTGGTACTCCCGCGTTGGCTCTAAGGTCTGGCTGGGAGCCAGGCCCCCCATCTCTAGGGCTGAGAGCTCAATCGAAGCAGGGGAAATCTGTTTGTGAGCAATGTCTTCATCCATGAGGCTGTTCATGCGCCGATGCACCTGCTCCAGATTCACCTCTTTGTCCTGGAGAGAAAGCACAGAAAGGTCAGGTTAAGCCTTAAGAGTGAGCCAAGGTTGGCCAGCTGCAAACTCTGGATACCCGGAGGCACTAGGCCTGGTCAGCCTGCTGGACAGTGAGTATCTCCCATTGTCCCACCTCCCCTCACCTGGATGGGGAATCCTATAGAGTAGGACATTTATGCTTCAGTAGCAAACCCCTGCCAGAAGACCTTGGTGGCATTGTTCCTCTCCTCTGCACTCAACTTAGAATCACTGCCACAGATAAAGGCAACCCTTGTGACAAGATGCTTTGCAGAACTGACAGAGAAAGCATACAAATGGAGTTCCAAGAAAAGAGAGGGAATGGACTTTGAGACTCTAATACCCCCCATGCATTTGCCATTTAGAGCTCACCACACTCAAAGGCTTGAAATGATCACTTCTGCCTTGCACCAAAGGAGGCTCAAGTGCGGGTAGGTTCAATGACCTTACCAGAATCACAAGCCCTGTGAGTATTACAGGCAGTCTGGAAGCCTGGAGCAGGAGTGGACTCCTGTGTCACCCAGTAACCTCTGCTCTCCCTGTGCAGCATCTCCAAGAATGCCAAGAGGGGGAAATGTCCCTATAAATGTGTGGGGTTTCTTGATGAGGAGGGAGATAGGATCAGCTGACTCTCCTGGTGTCATGAGAGCTTGAGGTTGCCCAGAGAGGTGACCCTAGACCCTAACACTATCTCACCATGGTGGGTGGCATCTTAGACGATCACTCAGCTGTTTATTTGCTCAAGAAAGACAATAAAATGAACCAATGTCACTCTTCAAATAACTTGATAATTTGTCCATAATTTTAGAATGAATCAATGTCATACTGCTTGAAAGCTCAAGGGAGATGTCATCTATTGGTTTCCCCTCTGTGAAGACCAATGATGACCAGTTGCCCAGAAGAGCCACACCCATTCCCAAATGAGGTTAGAAGCTGCAGTCCTATTGTAGGCTGCAAGAGTATCTGTGTGCCAAGCGAGATGATGAGTGATGCTCATATGAAACTCCAAGATAAATACTGTGTCAAATTGCATTTCCAAGATGCAACCCTGCAGCAGGCGGTCTCATGGTGACATAACATATGTCACCCCTATCAACCTTGTAGGGGTGGTGAAAATACCAAGAAATTTTAGAATGATTTCAAAACAGAAAAGAGGGCCCCATGCAAATAAGGGTTTTTCTAGTGACTGCTTTGAGCTCCTGCAGGGCTGAGGGTAGAGAAGTTCTGCTAGAAGAAGGCCACCCTGAATGACTGACACGAATTCCCCCTTCATATGTGTGTGCCAACCACAGGGCTAAACACCAGGAAGCCTGAACTCAGCATTTCTCAGGCAGGCAAAATCTAAAGTGCCCTGTAATTCACTTCTTCCTCTCACTCCCCCAAATGGAGAAAGGCAGGCCACAGAGCTCTGTACCCTTGTGAGTTCATAGCTAGCACACAGTGCTTGGCTTCCGGTGGGACACCAGCTGTCATTCTCAGAAGCTCTTCTATAGCAAGAAAACCGACAACATCCATAAGACAATGGAGAAGTTATTTCAGTCCATACTTAGAGAACTGGTTGTTTCACCTCTTGATTACATGGCTGATGGGGAGCTGAGGCTCACTGCTGCTGCCCAGCATTTTAGTCTCACCCAGTGCTAATCCGGGAGAAGTTAAAAATTTTAAATTCAAAGTACGGTTTCTACTGAATGCATATTGCTTTCACACTGTCATAAAGTTGAAAAAAATCTATGTTGAACCATGGTAAATCAGGGATTATCCATAAATAACAAACCAAATTCAAGTTCTTTTCTTAATTACCTTGCACCATGGTTGAGCCAGCAACTTTCTCCTTTTTTGTGTGCTTTATCTGTTTTGTTTTTCATGTAAAACTAATGCGAATAGTATCTTATAAGTGTTACTTGGGTATTAGTGCCTTGGAGCCACTTAACATCAATGATCTGTTTCTATAGAAGTCCATTGTTATGGTTTAAATATGACCCAAACCATGTGCGAGACAATGCAAGGATTTTCAGTGATGAAATGATTAGATTATGTGAGTCTCAATTTAATCAGTGGATTAGTATACTTATGGATGGACTGGGAGGTAACTGTAGGCAGGTAGGGTGTGGCTGGAGGAGGTAGGGTCACTGGGGGTGTGCCTTTGCGACATATACTTTGTGCCTGGTAAGACGAGCACTCTCGCTCACTCTCTCTCTCTCTCCCCTTCCTTGTTACCATGTCCTGACTTCCTCCTCCACACCTTTCCACCATGATGTCCTGCTTCAGTTCAGACCCAGGGCAATGGAGTTGGCCATCTATGGACTATGTCTTCTGAAATTGTGAGCACCAAATAAATTTTTCTTCCTCTAAAATTGTTCTTACCAGGTCATTTGGTTGCAGCAACAAAAAAGCTGACTAAAAATCTGTGATAACAAATTGGCAGAGACCTGCTCATCAATAAGACTATGACCCAAAAGAGAACAACAGGACTGAATCTGAATCCTGAGCAACACTTAAAGAGGTAGAGGTTGGGGTTTCATGGGCTCAGCAGTAGTGCTTTGCCCAGCTTTCTGTTCTCTGGCCATCCTCCTAAATTCTGGATCCCGGGCCTCTGCCCACCATCAAACCTATACCTCCAGTCTTCTCATGGCTGCTTCAAGCTCCTGTGAAGTTTCTGATATGGGACACAGCATTAGCCCAAACCAATGTCAACATCATTTTAGTAAATATTTGTATCAATGGATTTTTTTTCATCTTGAAACATACAAAGGCACAAGACTGGAGAAGAAAGCCTAGAAGCTAGAGACATTGAGAGAATTTCAAATATTTTCAGGATTTAATGAAACAGCATCCCTTCTCTACAATTAGAAAAGTTTGGAAAAGGCTAGGCAAGCCAAGCTCCCTCACTGTACAGTCTTTCATTCCATGGAAGGAAAAGTGATGACCAAGGTGTCCTGGGATCTTTGGAAGAATTGCTAAGTTTCATGATCTTTCCATTTCCTCCATTCTATTTTCTTTTCAGGACTTTAAGGTCCTCTTTGGGAATGGAAAGAAATAGAATTTCAAAGTAGACTAAGTTTCAGTAGGGAGCAAGTGTCTTTGGTCCCAGCTGTGTTCACTCTGCATGCTGGCATTTGGAAGAACTTGGCCCTTTTTTGTTCAGAGCAAATTGAGTGATGAGCCAGAACAGGTGTTTGGGAGATGCTTCCTATTTTGCCAGGATTTAGAGAGAGAGAAAGGATAGCTTACTGTCAAAGAAGGCCACATGGAGGCAGAGAGTTAGAAGTAAGAGGCCAAGAGAAAGGATCCCTCTCTACCTAATGGCACAGAAACAAACATAAAGAGCTTTGTGTGGGGGATGGGGAAGAAGACCAAAATCCTCTGAAGAAAGATGTGAGCAAGGGAGCTCTCTGAGATAGATGCCCTCACCACTGGCATACAAGGGAGGGAAGGTGGAAAGGGTAGTGGATTGTGAAAGAGGTAGGGCACAGACACCAATCTAGCAGCCTAAATGCTGTGAGGAGTTATCAGGTACTTTTAAAGCATTTAGAATAAAGACCAACCCAGGGAGTTGTATAGAGATGGCCAATTACCTTCAAGTCAGTATTTCTGAAGGAAAGAGCTTGAATAGTCTCTTACACCCACAGATTTTTTTCCCTTGTCCCAAATTAAGGACAGATGAATCAGTGGCAAGGATTGCAAAGCCACGCCGTGCAAATCAACTCCCAATTGTGGTTATTCATTAGCCTTTTAACCTCTCCACAACAGGACACACCGAAAATGTCCACACCAATTGAGAACAAATTTCCCAGGGAGAGCTTCCTATGCCAACTGGCTGTCAAGAATCCAACCTCTCCACACCAGTGGGACCTCATTCTATTCAAATCCAATTTTTCAGGTAGTGCCTACACCACAACAAACCCTGGGAGAAGAGGATGCCATTAGAAGCCTCCTATATTGGCTGTTTAACTAGATAAGAAAATGAGTAGTACTAAGGCACATGCCTCCCCGACCTCCCTAGAAAACAAATGCAGCCTGTCTCTAAGTCACAATGTGTTCTCTAAGCTGCCTGCTCCTCTGGCTGTCTATAAGGGCCAGAGCTGAGGAGCAGAGAACAGAAAACAGCCTTATTTGGAGGCCCAGGAATCTTCTTGCATCACCTGGGGCCACAGATTTAGCACATACAAGGTCTTGTCTGATTGCACTTTCTGCGTTTCTGGCCAAGGAAAGAGGTGGCAGCAGTAATCAGCTTACTGGAGGCAAGAGGCAAGAGTGATGTGAATAATTACCCATCTTTTAGACAAAATGGTGCATTCTGTAATGTTATGCAAATTCAAATAATGGGCTTTTTTAATGTGAACTACATCAGTTTACATCCTCATTATCCCAAGGTTTCAGTGTTCAGCCAGGTAATGACAGCTGTGGAAAGAGACCAGGAAACTTATCGCTGCCTTAATTAATCTACTGTAGGTAACTGACCTAGTCAAACATCCCTGAATATGACATAAAATTCATTGACTGCATTTACCCATGAGTCGGCCAGATTCCAGCTCTGCATTTCTCACCCTGTATTAAACATGACAACAGATGCACCAACAGAGGTTACTGGGAAGCCTCTCTCAGGCATTGTCTTGCAGAGAGATAAAGTTCTGCAATTAAGCTGCTGTTCACCAACGTGGAAATAATCCAGTGTATTGGAAAACGGTAATTAACTAAACTATCATCTATGTAACAACCTCTTACGCACGGGACTCGTTAGAATTGACTTTGGAGTCCAGCAGCTCCTACTTTAAGTTGGGCAGGAACAAAACTAGGGATGAGGGACTTCCCACCTGACTGGGATAGTGTTTGCAATGTGCTCCTGTTACCACTGAGACCAACCAGGTGGTAAATGAGACCCAACAGCTGGGAGAGGCACCCCTACTGTGGTCTTAAGTGTTTGTCCAAAGAGTTAGGCTGGGCTGGGGGTCTGACAGTCATGACTGGGTAAAAGAAAAGGGGTCAAATGCTAAGTCAATAAATTAATCTCAGGATAGGATAGTTAATTTTTCAAAGCATGCTGACAATCACTCTACATCACAAGTAGGAGCATCAGGAATGCAGAGGAGTAAATAGGTAAGGAATGAAGGGACTTGCTCAAGGCAACAGAATTCTATGGTCAATGGAGCATTGGAATCAGAGCTCATGCCCACCTGGCTCCAAAACCTGGGCTCTCTTCCATTACACCAGGCTGCGTGTTCCCAAGCTCTCCTTGAAAGATTAGTGTATACCTTGTTGGAAGGTTTTCATCCTTGGCAGGATATCGGAAGTACATGGGGCAATGTTAGAAATTACAGTTGTTTGGATATCCTTAATATGACCCTCTGAGAAATACAGCCCAAGCATCTGTATTTCTAAAAAGCTCCAGAATTAATCACCTTGGATGTACAGCTAGAAGTGAAAGTCATTGATCCAGCTGCAATGATTATGCAACAATTTAACATGAATAACATTTTCCTGATAGGAGCCAGGATTGGTTCAAATATTCAATAAATGCTTTTGAGCTCCTACTATCAGATGAGCTAATGTTCTTGGTAAAGCATTTATCTTTGGCTTCTGGCACACAGAAGTTGCTCAATACTTCAATTATATTCATCACCCATTAATGAGAACTTCCATTTTCCAGAGAGTAGACAAAGTGATATGAATGGATAATGAGAAGGTACTGGCAGGCTTGACCTAGCCACAGGCAGGCAAATAATGCCTGGCAGTGTGGAATCATACCCAAGGGAGGTGACCTGTGGCCACAGGCAGAGAGTTTTTGCCAGGTTTTGAGATATTCAGTGGCGTATAGTAAATGTTCAGTGTCTTCTTCTGGAGGGTCCTGGGCTAAGGTTGAAACAAGCATGCTCACACTTCTTATCCTCAAGCCACACTGGCACTGGTATCAGCAGGGTAGCTATTGTGCCAGGCTCAGCTTACAACATAAGAGAGAAACTGGGGTTCAAAGAATGTAGATTCCTAGCCCAGAGCCTGGCCTAGGGAAGAACTGAGTTATATTCTTCATTACAGATTCCTCTGGAAAGTGCTAGGTAGGAAGCCAAGATCCTGCACCACCTAACGCAAAGCCTGATCTTTCAGTGGGCCTGCTTCTGCGAGCAGCAGATGCATGCAGGCTGTACATCATTCACTCCCTAACTCTATCCTCTCTATTTCTGAGTCCCACTTCTTCAGGGGTAAGGATGCCTTTCTTGAAAGTTGTTGAAGAATGCTAAGATAATATGACATTTTTTCAGCATAGGGAAGATACACTTAAGGTGTGACATTTCTCCCCCACATCTCTCATTGTCCATCCCCAAGACTCTTAGAGAGAGTAGCCCTTTTGTCACCATTAACCAAGCATGTTCATCGGCCATGTGCATCTTTAATTCACTTTACAGCCCATCCCTGGTTGAACCCTCAGTGCAACACTGTTGTGTTAGCATAAATAAAGAGGGAATAAAAATAGGTGCAGAAGAGAAAAATCTCTATATGAAGCCGAAGAAGCCATAAAAGGAATGAAGACTACAAAACGGGCATGAAGTTAAAGGGAGGGTCCTGGAATCCTGTCTTCCATGGAGAGCAGTATGGAGCATGTGGAGCAGCACGGAGACACTGGCTCACAGGCCAGAATGGAGCGTCCAGCTGCATTGAGCACCCTGCCACCCAGCTTCCCTGGCTTCCACCAGCTCCTATCTGCAAGGAAGCATGGGGCAGAGGAGGGCAGGCAAGGCAGGAAGCAACAAGAATTCCAAGTTTGCAAGCCAGTGATGGATGATTCATCTCTCACTCTTCATGTCATTTCCCATTTGTGCAGTTCTCATCTTTATTTCATGAATATTTTATTCTCAGAGCAATGGCTCTACATCCCCCATAAATCTAGTAGGTAGCTCTTTACTGCATCCTTGGAGCTTGGTGCACTCACCTGCATTGGGTAACTGCATAATTGTCTGATTCCTTAGAAAAAATATGATCTCAGATGCACATGAATATTAAGGGGTTGAACGCACATTACTACTCTTCCCCAAGTAGATGTCTAAACTCTGAAGATATTCCAGTGAAAGCCATTAAACCCAGTGTGGGCTCTACCCACAGACAGGTTTCTGGCTCTAAAGAAATATGGCCAATGGCACAAAACGTAACATTCTAAGAGTAACTCGACACTCTCACCTAATTGCAAATGCTGCTCCATAAAATATGGACAACCAGTAACACAGAGTAAATCCAAATTGAATACCGTCATTATTTTTCTAAGGTTTTAAATATATGGTTCTAAAATACTATCATTTCAGCTCCTTTCCTGGTTCCTACTCACTACATGAGGAGGTCTAAACCCCTCATCCTGGCATTGAATGCCTTTGGAACAGTTCATGCTTCCTTCTCTAGTCTCCTCTATCAGCATCTTCCTCATGCCCACATTCCTTGTTAATCCTCTGTTCACCCTCATCAAAATGCAACTTCTGATCTCATCTCTAGCTCTGTGATTTGTACCAATTCTTCAACATTCTATACTAACATCCCTAAGCCCCAGGAAATCTTCACTCACCTTTACTCTTACCCCCTTCCCCTCCCCCATGCTCTGGCTAGACTGGGTGTCCCTCTATGCTTTGGTGGTCCTCACTGCTCACTTCAGGACACCCCATCAGGATGGGGACTGCCTGGGGAGCTCTCTGCCCTGTCTATGAGGAGGTAAACACCCTGAGGGGAGAACCTGGGTCCCTATAGGCAAGCTTACAAAAGGAAGAAATAAGAGTGGAAGGAGAGGCTTCATTTGCAAATCGGAAGCCCATAAAACCAGGGAAAAGATGGAATACTTCCTTGCAGCCCATCTTAGCAAGACCAGAAGGGGCAGGATGATTTGAGAAACCTCCCTGTCTCTCCATCAGCTTTTATCCCTATTTGAAAGCAGACTGACAGCTAGGGCAGAACGGTCCACATTTGGGTGGCAAGAGTAGTACACACATCCTCTCATTCCTGAGATCCTAAATTTATGCAGAAGCCAGAAAGAAAGATGAGATGCTTCACTGGCAAGAAAGGAGCTGTGCCTGATAGCTTGGTCATCTGTTGGTCTCCTGGTCTGTCTTTTTACCTCCTACTTCTCTATGTTTCTCCAATAATCAATCACACCCCTCCTCTTTCTCTTCTCCTCCAAGTGCGCATGCATATACCCATGTGTACATGCATGTATGTGAGAACATGAACACACACACACACACACACACACAACCCCCATGACAATTAATTCTGGGTGGTTCAGGCTGAACTTACCACTAAACAAGGGGGAGTGAAGGGGCAGGACTGAGAGCAAACAAGGATTTCCAGTCCAGAGGACAGCCTCTCCCCATACCTGGTTCACAGAAGATGTGGCAGGGTTGTACTTGAGCTTATGTACTGGACCCCTACACTGCTCACACTGGCCATGACAGCCACCTCCATGACACTGCAGTGTTCACCCACCTGGAGACCTACCCTACTCCTTTGACTCAAGGAGTATTTGCACAGAGGAAATTAGGTGACAGACTTAAGAAAAACTCAAAACCTAAACAACAACAACAACAAAAACATAGGTAGTAGCTACAGTGTGGGCCAGTTAATGTCTCTCCCATCGTCCTGGCTGCCCACAGATGCTTCTGCACACATACACCTGGATGACAACAGCGGGGCCCTGGCCGTGGTGTGGAGGGGGCTGACATGATGCAGTAGCTGTAGAGATGTGTGAGGCTATTCCTTAAAACCACTCATGAGAATAAATGATGGACCTCCTCAATTACTTCATACAAATTTTTCAGTTACAATAAAAGCTTGGGGTGGAAACCATTAACTGTTATTTTCAGTGAATTTTCCTCAAAGTTCTCCCTTCCTTCTCTCCTGTGGTCCAAGAATGGAGAGCCATGGAGATGGGACAGAATCAGGCCTCACATTTCTTCACATGGAGGTATAGAGAAAGCAGAAGAGGAAGGTGGACATTGCCAGGACATTTCAGATGCTCTGACTTAGCTATGCCCTCTTTCCTGAGAAAAGAACCTAGAATGACAGAGGCCTCACTGCCCGAGAAGAATGGAGGATCAGAAAAGGATGGAGGGGGAAGACAGCACTGTCCTTGCCAGGTACAGATTGATGAATGAGGGTGTGGCCAGACAATCACTCCAGACGACAGAGATGATGACCGGATGACTCATCCATTTTGTCCAAAGGCACCAACTCCCAATCCTAAATCAAGCTCAGAAGGATCCAGCCAGCTCGCACCTCCTCCTAGTGTATTTTCTTTCCTATCAGTTTGTTTTCTGTTTCCCCTTGACCCATTGCCTCTGAAGACATTTCATGAACTCTCATGGGCCACCTGAGTCTCCAGAAGAAACAAAAACAGGCAAACCGTTTCTTTAAAGGAGTACTTTTGGATTTGATGCCATTTGATTTACTGCTTCCTGTTTGAGATTTACAACTTTTGGCTCCAGGAAAATGTGTCAACAGAGCTGTGATTCTAACGTAGATGAGGTACATGGCAGTTAGGGACAACACTGGAAGGAGTGGTCTAGCTTTCTGTTGCAGATGCCTGTGTGCATATTTCTGAAAACAACATCACTGAATGATGCTCCTTGCCACCTCTTTTAAGGGAACCATCTCCAAGGGACTCTACTAAAGACTTCATTTTTTAAAAAAGATCAACCTGAAGAAATAAAAACACCCAATGAGAAGGAAGTGTTGAGGGACAGAATCAACTTGTGGTTGGCACACAGGAAGGGAAGTGTGCCTAGGACCTAGAGTACACACAGAGAGAGCTACAATGTCCTCTTTGGTGGGTGCACCCAGGAGGGACATGGGCAAGACTGAGCCTGCAAGGAGGAGGGTTAGAGGGAGCAAGGGGTGATGGGAGGGGCAGGGATCCCCCTCACACTCTGGGGAGAAGGGCCCCATGGCTCCTGGTGAGAAGTCAAGAGAACTGGGAAGGGATGCGGCTCCTCTCTTACCCTACAGGTGGTCTCTCCAGGTCAGGGTGGAGGCACATGGGCGGGGCAGGGTGGGGAAGGGCTCTCTGGCGCTGCCCATGCTGTACCTGCTCTATAGATAAATACAGGACTTTAGTGGCCATGGTTGGCACCTCCACACTTTGTTCAAACATGAAAATAACCCCTGTAGTTTTTCTCTTGCTTTCAAAATAAAATGAAACTATGATACAATCCCCCAATGTAAAAACCCTGCTGTCTCCAGACATGACCAGTATAAACACTAACTAGAAGAAAACCACCCACCAATAGCCCAGTGAGACCCTCCTGCCTCTAGGCTGTGGAACAGGGAGGCAGCACCCAGGGTACGAACCTCTTTGGGGGTCTCCTGGTGGCACCGGTTGCTGTTCCACCACAACTCCAGGGCGGCCACCAGGCAGGCAAGTAGAAGGCCAATGGCCAAGATGCAGAAGACCCCAGCAAAACTGTGTAGCTTGAGGGATTTGCCATCGGCCTGGGTGCTGGAATGGCTGGTGAGGTCACAGCGGCCTGTGTGCGGCCACCACTTCTGTTTGAGCACATCCAGGTCTCCTGTGTCCTGCAGCTCGAGGATTCTGCAAGACACAACCCAGGTGAGTCACAACCACTAGTGTCATCAACTTAGCCATGGGATCCTAGTGTCTGCCCCACTGTGCTGGCCCCACCAGAAACCTTGAACTATCATGGCAGCTCTCTGCTTCAGCCTCCCCTACAATCCATTCTCCATACCACAGGCAGAGAGCTCTTCCCGAAGCAAATATCAGAGTGTGTCACTGCCCTTCTCAACAATCTTGCTGCTTTCTCCTCCCCTGTCCTAATGCCCATGGACAAAATCCAACAGTAAAGCACATCCTTTACATAGATGGTGGAGCAAGTGCTCAGGATAAAACTGGGAAATACAGAAATGAACCAGGCAAACAGACTGCCAATTTAGAATGTTCATGATCACAAAAATGATTCCTCTCAAAGTTGAATGTTATAGATTGAGCATCCCTAATCTCAAAATCTGAAATCTGAAACGGTCTAAAATCTGAAACTTCATGAGCATTAACATGGTATCACAAGGGGAAAATTCCTCACCTGGCTTCTGATGGTTCAATATACACTTTAGGCACAAAATTATTTAAAATATTGTATAAAATTACCCCAAACTATATGGAGAAAGTCTATATGAAATAAATGAATTTCAAGTTCAGACCTAAGTCCCATTTCCAAGATATCTCATTATATATATGTAAAAATTCCAAAATTGGCTAAAATTTAAACTTTGAATGCATCTGGTCCCATGCATTTGGGATAAGGCACACTCAACCTGTATGTCCTAAGTCTATCCCACTAAGATTCACAAAACACATTTTCTATTCATTTGATTTGAGCAGCTTCTACACCATGCGGAACACGAACATTCACTACTGCTAAGCTTGTGGTCTGGGGACACAAACACCAACCTTAAAACAATTAGAGCAGTTAATGTAAAGACAGAAGTTGTAATAAACACAATGAAATGACCCAGGAAATGGCACACCTGGGGGAGACGGCTAACACTGGAGGAACAAAGGAAAGCTTATGGAGGTGGTGATGGGTAAATGAAAACCTGAAGGACAATTAGTCATGAAGTGTCTCACACTGGCCTAACATATTCTGTGTCAGGGAGTATCCTAAGTGTTCTGCAAATTGTGTTGAAACTTCATGTCAACACTTTAAGATGGTTATTTCTGTGTTCTCATTTTTACCAAGAAGGAAATTTGGGCACAGAAAGATGATATAGCTTGCCAAGGTCACCATGAGGTTCACAGGGTTGTCATTCAATGAAGGGAGGAAGAACCTTCCTGAGACCACAACTATGTGTGAATGTCTTGTCTAGAGCAGGTGCTTCCATGCTTTACAGGCTGAAACCCAGCCAGTGAGGCCAAGATAAATGAGGAAGATGATGATATGAGAAGAATAGAATGAGCAAGCAGGGCCCATATGTGGGCTCTGAGGGGGCATGAGAGAGAGTCTGGATTATATGGTGTGTGTACCAATGGGGCAACCCCTACTGTTTCTTAGATTCTCTAAGGTGGTATTCTTTTGTCATGATATTTTTGAGGATTCCCTCTGTGACACAAGAGTCTAAACACTGGGCCACTGGGAGCTGGTAACCCTCAAACTCCAAATATTTAGGCTTTTAATTTGGGGAGTAGAGCTCTTTAAGCCTGGTTCATGATGATATATATTCAGAGAACAATATCTGCAGTGACCTCCTTGAGCCTCTGGGTGTGCACAAACGGGCAGGTCCTCCTGCCAGGGGAAGCTCAACAGAATGCTTGTGCAATCTCTACTCAGCTGTGGCCACATGTCCAAGGCTGTGCTCAGTTACCATACCTGGGGTTTGCATCTGAAGGAGACAAAGAGTGACAAGTTGACATTGTCCCCTGATGTGTCAAAATCATGAGCCTTGCATGGCATGACCTCTCATTGGCTGGGAAAATCTTGACTCAATGCAAAGAACAGGCTTTGGGGGTACCAGATCTCAGCTTTATGTTCCTGGATAAGGTCCATGCTCCTGTTAAACTTCAGCAATCTCACTTTTCTGACACAGGCTGTTGATCCCCACTAGATGAGTAGGGCAGAAGATTAGGGTATGGGTTGTGCATTATTTCTCATGTTTTTTACTGCATACAGGAGTTAGCACAACAAATGCCATCAGCAGATGTTTGTTTTGTCAATAAATGCAGGAATTCATTCATTAAATTGTGAACTAGCCTAAACGAAAATGATTATGGTGAACTCTAGAGGTGACATGCATTAAGTACCCAGGGCATTAATGAGCACAAAAGACTTAGAATGTGGTTGTTTGTGGAGGGATTCAGTTGTTGAGAAAAATGCATGATTTACATATGCATTAGTGTGGTTTGGGGACATGCTTGGAACGTGCCTGAGCACCATAGCTCTCTTTCATGGCACATTGAATGATTAATCAATTGGGTGACTAGTGTCTCATTCACTGTTTAACGGGCTCTTGTCACATGTCCACTGGCCTTAATTCTCCTCTTTTGGCAGGGTTGAGCAGGTTGAGCTTCCTGGAAGTTACAGAAGGTAACGGCTTTACTACCACTCACCAGGGAGGCAGAAGAACTTCCTGTTTGTAGACATAATTTCTGCTCTATGAACATTAGGTCAAATCTAGACTTTGAATCTTTCAACTTTGGCTCTCTTAGCACTAAAATCTAAGATTGGGTCAATGTACTTACCTTGCAGGACCCAAGCTCAAGATCTGGCAAGTAATAAGGGCTCCATAAAAGAGGGTTAGTAAATGCTGTATTGACCAGCATTTTTATTGGGCCAGTATTGACATCAGCTACCTATTATTGAAAACACAGCAGGAACAAATCATTTTACACTGTTGGAATCCTCATAACAACCTGCAGAGCAATTTTTATTATGTCTATTTTACTTCTTGAAGACCTGAGGTTTGGAATCTAGATGACTTGCCTAAGTTTGCAACTAGAAAGTGGTCACATTGCTCTTTTGATCTGGTCATTCTGAGTGGGGAGACCTTGCTTTGTGGAACAGCAGTCATTTTCTGAGGGTAACATTCTGTCCAAGGGGACAGTGAGGCTCTGGCCAAATCATGAGGATGGACCTCCATTCCTCCAGTCATTAGGTAGCTCCAAGGTAATATCAGGCAGGCTGCTTGATTTGCTGACCACTTATTTTGGTTTCCTATAACAGCACGCCTCTTTTATGCCCAGTCTTATTCCAGAAGGAATGTAAGGCAATTTATGGGAAAACATAGAATAAAACAAAACAAATAAACAGAAAGGAAATTTAAATAGAGAAATGAAAGGAAAGACAAGTCACCAGCACAAAACATTTCCTAGAAACAAGGCTAAACTAATGCACACCATAATAATCTATACTGCTGCTTATGAGGAAGCCAGAGTGATAATAGCCACTTCCTGAAGCCAGTTGTTCTATTTTCCAGACAGATATAATTGCAGGTGCTTTCTTTTATTCAATAGTTGTGGAGCCTGCTACACAGTAGGTGCTCAATAAATGGCTATTAAGTTGCTAAACATTTATTGAATGCCCGCTCTGCATGCTGTGGTCGACAAACCTGTTAAAGCACATTACCTCTTGTAGAACCACTGACAGTTGTAAGTTGGAAACCTGAGTGTAACTGTTTCCCCAAGAGTAGACACTTGTCTGTTCATAAGAGGGATGCTGCCTGCCTAGCAGGGGCTTCAATATGGAGGCAGATGACAATACTACAGGAGACCATCACAGTCCACTGAGGACACTTCCTTATAGTCACAGAGCACATGGCCTTCTGGTGAAAGCAGAGAGGGATAAATTACTTTTTTTTCCAGAATGACATGGACACTGAACTAGCCACTTTTGTGTACGGTGACCACTGGGATGGCAAGGAAAAGCCCATTAAGTTTCTAGGGAGGAATGTTGCATAAACAACTTTCAGTAATTGAGTGCACAGATCATATGCAGGCCTGTTCCAGGGTTAGCCTGTCTCTCTGGGATCCCACACCCCAAAGTGATCTTGGTCCACTGCCTTCTGGAGCTGAAAAAGACCCATCAGCCTTCTAGTTTTGGAGGGGAGCAACCACACCCCTACCTACTCATCTCTTCCTTCTCCTGGTTGAGGGTTTTCATGTCTTCCTGTGACCTAGTTTGGGTCTCTTATTGCCCTGACTCCATTTAGTAAGTCAGTGGCGATGCAGGCTTCCTGGTCATTGTCTGCTTTCTCCTCTCTCCAGTGTATTGACATTCACTTACAGAGACTTACAGGAGAAAACGGAGTAGAACCAGCACATAGGGCTAGAGCCTTCCCTTACTGGGACCCTGCACTTCCCTGTGCTGTCTTGGGGAACATTGGCTTTTTTGGTGTCACTGAATGGCCCCATGGGCTCCCTTATCATCTGTTCCACAGATATGCTCGCAAGCTGATGGCCTGTGCAATCACCATGAGCCTCCCATCTAGGAAAACCATCTAGAGAAAACTGTAAGAACACCAATGTGCTCTAAATTCCTGGAGCGAAAGCAACTTTTCTTCATGCCTTTAATCTAGCAATTGATAAATCGCTACATCTCCTCTTTTGTCATTGCTCTCTGATCCAGAGAGCAGTGAGACACAGAGTGTACACTTGATGAAATTCTAAAGAAAACCCCAAACCTCAGTTGCCTTCATTAGTTCTACCTCTTTTTCCAGCTTTCCAAATAAGACACTTATTGAACTAGTTACAAGTCCTCCTCCTAGCCTTTCCTGAATGGGGTTGAGGGTTGAGTGCTTAGAAGCAGAAGAAAGGCCCAATCTGGACATCTAGGATGTGGAAACAGAGAGGAAGTAAGGCATGGAGATTTACCAGCTGCAACACGTGCACAGTCAGTCCTGGGGCTGGGGAGGCCTGGATTCTAACTCCTGTGCTACCAGCAGCTAGGTAAGAAATCACAGGTAGCAGTTACCTTCTCTGAGTTACAGGTATAAAACATGATCCTTAGCCAAAAGAAAAATGGTCCTCAGTGCAGTAGTTCATGCATTAATCAGGCCACTGAGACTTGCCCCTAAGCCTGGCACTATTCAGTCTTTTCACTTGGACACTCTTGATACATTCTGGATTTTGGTGGACCAAGGCAACGCCTGCTACATTAGGGCTTCCTCCCTGGGCTCTGCAATTCCACCCCGTTTATTCAGCAGGATGCCACTCACAGACATATGCATGTGGATGGCCTAAGGCTTAGATGTCCTTGGGGACAGGAGCTCCTGTTGGTTGGTTGTCCACTGGGAAAACCCCACTGAGCTTACCCATGACCTTCAGTTTCCCCCCTCTCTGGCTAAGGCCATGGACCAAGGTAAGCATCTGTGGCAGAAAACAGGGATGGAATGGTAAGAGACTGTTTTTGTTTGTTTGTTTTAAATAAGCAGTCTAGGTGTCTGGATTGAGCACTTGGAAACTCAACCATTTCCAGGGATAAGAGCCAGGCAAGCTCAAGGGATGGACTCACACCAGCAAACTGCATAGAAAGCTAAAGCAGCAAATACAAACTAGGCACACTGCGAATTTCTGGAGGAGGGCAGCCACTCACTTTGTTGAGGCTGGAACTATCCTATCTGCATCCCTCTCCACTTTATCCTCAATGCCTCTGACTTTTGCTAATATAATTACCAAAATCTCAATTCATTCTTAGCAGATGGCTTGGAAACTTGGATTCTGATCTTGGGAGAATGGGGAAGAGGCAGGTAATGAGCAGCTCTTTCCTCTCCACAGTGCAGGGCCAGGTCCACTCCCAAGATAGTAGATCCTTGGGCCAGGAACCTCTTGCCACACAATCCACAGCCCCTTCAGGCTACCTGCAGATGAACGTGGAGACCTTCTGCTTCTCTAATTCCAATTATTCTAAGCCTCCATATAGATGATTACCACTTTATAGGTATATTTATCTTTAAAATAATTATTAGGCCTTGGCAGATCTGATTTATTATTCATGTACTTAGCTAACCCCTACTCCTTCAGTCTTCAGGTGTAATCCCTTCTAGGAAGTCCTCCTGGGTCTTCTGGGTCTGGTCAGATGCCCTCCTTTGCCTCCAAAACCCTAGCACCATAAGGATGACCTTGCCTTTGCACTTATGCCCTTGGCTGCACTGCCTGCTCACAACTCAGTCCCACTGGCACTATACACTTTCATGGAAAGGGTCTATGCACTGCTATTTTTATCCCAATGACTTCATCTGGGCAAGTTGGACATGGGGTGGAGGATGTACTGGTACATTATTGGTGCTTAGGAAGATGTGAAGGTCAAATGAGTTTACATTGGCTCTTGTCTCTCAAAGAAGTTATTTTCCAATTCCCAGATGTTGCAGCCTTGTTGACCATGCCTACCTTTGAGAAAAGATGTCCCTGTAGGGGCTTCCATGCTGCAGGGCAATCCCATAGCCCTTGCTGCTGATGCTGTTGCCAATGACAGTCACTGAGCAGTCATCATCTGTCAGGGCTGCATACTCCACCACGGCCACATCCCACAGAAAAGCATAATTCCCCTTCTTTGCCTAGAAGACCAAAATTCATCATGAAATCAGGCAGTCATGCCCTGTTATGTTAGTTTCAAGCAGTGAGACATCTCAGTGGTGGGATTTGGTGGGGTCCATTCCAAATGGTCCTCCTCCCTACCAGATAGCACAGCAAATCTTCCTACCATTTTCTGGCACACAAATTCCATCAATGGTTGATACCACTCATTTTAGTTATATATAAAAAGATGTGTAGGCTCCAGATACATACAGCACATCTCTTGAGAGGGATGGAGAGGAAGAGATGGATATGGGTCACAATGGCACACATGCACACACATACATACATCAGTGCATATACACATACATGCATAAAAACAAGCTTCTAGTGCTAATGTTTCCATATAGTGTGACAGTTGCAGATTATTTCATCAGGAATTTGCCTACATAGCTAAAGTCCTACTCCATCACATTTATAGTAAGCTCAATTCTATCTTGAGCCACAATTCTAACTTACATTAGAATTGGGGCACTCAAGAGAGAATGTGAGATGCTTTACTTTTTTGGAAGAAGATGCAAACTAGACATTTCCACTTAGCCTTCTTAAAATAGTGCATAATGTTATTAATGCAATAAAGTGCCTGGTTTTTATTCTTTAGTGACCCATAGATGCCTTTTTGCCTTTTCTTCCCTCCTACTGTGCCTCACATGATAGCAGCTCAAAGACCTCAGTGTGGCTTGGTAACAGGGCTGAAGCACCACAAACAAAAATAGGCCAAGCTGGTAAGCTGCAGACTTTCTGGCACTTTTGAGGGCCTTGTCCCTAAATTTTGCCTTTGTTCACTTTTCTTCATGTCCAGTGAGATTTTTATAAGGAGCACCATAGCTACTTAGATGAAGAACAGGATTTTAATTCTTTAAAGACCCTAAGTGTTGATGGTCCAAGATGGATCATTTTCTTATCATAGTCTCTCCATCAGAAGGATTTGTGGGCAGTAGGTGACCTCCTGCAGTGAGAATAGGCTGCTCTTAGCCTTTCACGGAATTTTACCCAACCACCTTGTAAGAAATGATACACCTGTGCCACCCATTGACTTGCACCTCAGGGAGCAATTCAAATATTACACCAAACCCTCATTCCTCAACCAATCCAATTTCAGAAGTCCTAAAGGACTTTGACCCAGGTTGCAAAATTACACACATCTCTCCTTCTACATAGAAAGATAACAGTCTTTGAATTTTTTTCCTGCTGGCAAACAAGTTTTCTCATGAAAAGATATAAATTTTCAACCTCTTAGTAACCAAGTTTCTCAGCAAAATGCTGACTTATGACCTAATATTTGGCTTCAGTCAGATTTCAGAGCATTTCACATCCATGCTTGCAATTCAACATGACAATCAGACACTGTTATTTGTACAATTTCAAAAGGGCACGTCATGTTAAAGGAAGAATTAAGATCAGCTTCATTTCTACCTTTCAAGTGATGTTCCAAAAGCAAAAAGAAAAAAGTTGGCTCAGATCAAGGGAAAAATGACTCTGGGGAAAGCCCACTGCAGCCACTGTAATGGGACACCCAGATTCCTTCAAGCCATAAGCATTTGTTGCTGCCGTTTGGATTCAGGGCAGGTGAGTACAGCTTCATTAAGGGAGCTGCACTTACAGACCTGCTGGACTGAGCTAAGGAAGCGGAAACATCTGAAAACAAAGCTGGCAATGTCTCATCCTGGAATTGCTGCTATCAGGGAGGCAGTCAAGAAGAGAGGGGAAAGGAGAAGTCTCTTTCTTGACTGGTGGATGACCCCAGACACTCATCATCCCATTACAAAGCATTATGTTTCTGCATCTGCTTGAGGAAACATGTAACTAGATCCCCCATCTACCTGAAAGAGCCAGAGCAGAAGGGCTGAGGAAATGCAACATGCTACACTTTAGGATGGGGGCTCCAACTGTAGTGGGACAGGTTAGATTCTTGCTCTATCCTCATGAAATCATTCTCATTCCCAACATCCCTTCTTCTCTTTCTCAGCACCAGAGCTTCTTGGCTCTCCTCTTTCAAGCCTACACTGAATTGAATGCTGCACCAAAACTTCCTTCTGGGATTCCCAAGTCTATCAGTTTCCAGGGGAATTTTTTGGACCTTACTGATTCCTCCCCAATCTTTTTGATGTGTTACAGAGCCTATGTGAGATGTTAGCCTTCTTAGGTCTGACCCTTGTGTTAGGAGCATGCCAGAGGTAACTGCAGACAGTCAACACAACCCCACACATCATGGCTCAGTTGCATTTATTTAGACCCCTTGTCCCTTGCAGAATGAGCTCCATCCTTCCCCAACACCCCCACAAAAAATTCTACAATGTAACACTTCCTTGTGGGGTCTGAGCCAGCTATCCATATGACCCAATAATTAACTATTAATTCACCTCATTTTGTACTGTTTGTCCACAAGTGTGACTTTCCCATATGGGGGACACCTAATATGTCAAGGCTCTTCCTCCAGGAGAACCTAGAGTCTCCTCTATTTCCTGTCCTTCCTGTCATAAGTTCACCCCTCCCTTCTTGAGTCTCAGTATTTCTCCCCATTCTGCTCCTAAGTTAAGCTGTCTTCTGGGTGCTTAGCCTCTCTAGCTTCATTGGGACAACCTGTCTATCCCCTCCTTTCTCCATCCCTTGAACTTCATTTCTGAGACCTCTCTAACCAGGAGGCCTTGTCCTTTCCTTATTTATATTAGCTACTCCTTTCTGTTGAGGATTTTTTTTTTCAGGCTCTTAGGAGGACAGAGTGGAGGCAGGAATCCAAACTCTGCTTGCTGGTATACCGTTGTCTGGTGCTCACAGAGAAGGGTGAGCCTCGCCCCCTTCCTGCAGCAGTCCCAGAGTCCCTCCATCAAATCTCACAACAGGTCTTTAGATTAACTATTTTTGCCACTTCATGTTCATACTACCTCCTTCTTCCTGTGTCTCCCAGTGTTATCCTTTCCCTACTTCCCAGGAGGCCGTGGGGAGTTAGAGGATGATGTTTGACAACCAGCACAAGATTGTGAGCTGTTCACAATTAGACAGTTGGCATTTATTTCATAATGCCTAAAAGACCAAATCAGGGGCTGGAGCAGGACCTCAGTGGTTATGGCATTTGCCTGGCATGCGCAAGGGCATGGGTTCGAACCCTAGCATCACATACACAACAAAGTGTCAGAGCAATGAAAGCCACACGAAAAACTAAATAAAATTGATTCATTCTCTCTCTCTGTCTCTCTCAGTGTTCCTCTCTCTTAAAAAAATAGACCAAAGCAATGCACAGATTGGTATTCTACCACTAAAGCAAAACAGAAATGATATCATTCACCTCTTCCATGGGTTAAAGAACCTTTATCTGGCCATCCATTTATAGTATTAAATGTACTTTGAATTTCCAGTTAGTTGCTTGCCATGTATCACATGGCCATAGGAAACTGGGCTGGAGAGAAGGCAGTTGATATAGCCCAGACCCTCCTCCCAACCTTTTGTGTCCCTGTAGAGTTGAGATGGAGCTAAAGACCTGGCTCCTCAGTTCCTTGTGGCCCCAGAGAACCCCCTTTTGATGACCTATAGACTTCCTCCAAATACTGCTGGAGAAGGAATTTACAGGTCATTTGAGAAAGTAGAGATCTGAAAGGTAGTATTGCCTAGAAATGTAATAATTCACCGACCTCCACAGTGGCTCTTTTAAAACTGATAATATACAGTGTTAGTGAGGTTGTGATAAAAGGAGATCATCCTTCATGGCCATTGGCATCAGAATGATACTACACTTGGGCAAGTAATACAACAACGCATAACATAAACATTTAAAGCTGCTCATGTCTTTCAACCTAGCAAATTGGAATTTAGCCTAAAACTAACCCAAATGTATCTAGAAGACAGAAGAACTATTTCAAACCTGTAAACATGTGAGAAGTTTAAGTATCCAATGTTAAGTAAATAGTTTAATAAATTCTGGTTCATAAATATGATGAGTCATTATACAGCACATGGTAATTATAAAGACTGTAGAAGAACTGTGCATATTGTGTTAGAGTACTTGGAAAAGTCTCCCTGACATCTTTAATCTGCTTATAAATAGTTTGCTTCATTTCATTTTTTCCCTTTCGTAAAAATTTAAAAAATTTATTAAAATAGAAACCATCAGTAAAGACATAGAAGGAATAGATGTGAGAACACTGGGAAAGGAGAAAGAACATCTTCGGCTTTGAAAAAAGCCAAGGGCATCTGGGTATCCTGATTATGCCAGGACAAAAGCAAGTAGACAGACCACCCCTGGCTTGTCTCCTAACAAGTACCTTGGCAAACAACCTGAGCCCATTCCTCAGGTCCACTCCCTTCCCAGTCTACCTGCACAATGGAGGTTGCAAATGGAAACAATTATTACCATGACAGTGTCTGGCCTCAGCACTTCGGGCATTCATCTTAACATTTGACATTACACAATGGACCTATATTGTTGGAGGAAGGTTTGGCACTGTAAACACACCGCAAGTGAGCTGCAACACTGGAGGATTTGCTCTGCATTGCTCCATGTTGGTAATACCATGAGACTGCAACACCTTGCATTGCTCCTCTGCTTTCTCCTTCCCAGAGATTGCTTGGACCACAAACTTTTACAAATACCAGTTTTTGAGACAAAAACCTCTTCACATTTTTCTACTCCATTCTAAATGCTCTGAGAAAAGTACAAGTAACTGCATTTTACCCCCAAAGGAGAATGCTGGTGCTACCAGTATCAGTCACAAATGCTACCAGAATGAAGTGCTGAAGAAAGCCTGGTGACTGCAGTGTCAGCTACAGGCCAGGTGTGGGGCATCTGCTGATTGCCAGGCCTTTCAGGAGCCTGATGCCTTTTTTATCCATGGAAGTAATTCTCAAGGGCAGAACATCCATCCCCTTTTACAGATAAAGAAGCTGAGGCTCAGGATAATAATTCAACTCATCCCAAACAAGCTGAAATACTGAACAGTAACACCAGATCAACCTGAGTTCCAGCTGGCTCCAAAGAAGTCCAGACTCTCCTCTCTGCCCTGCTTGGACTTGTGAAGGGAGGGCTAGGGAAAAGTCTTCAGGTATCTTTGGACCATTTCCCCAGGATTGGTGCTAATAACAGACCACGGGTGAATGGCAATGCTGTTATGCTCCAACTTAACCAACAGAGATGGTTCATGGAACTGCTGAAACTCTGGGAGAAGGGAGGGCATGTGTCAGGCACCATCTCCGAGGATTCGCTAGGAACCTGACACATATTCATGTGCCCAAGCCATCCATGTGGCACTCTCACTGCCTCCCCTTGCATGCACCTCTCATCCTAGCAAAGCAGAGCTGGAATTTTTTTTTTAAGAGAGGAAGAGAGAGAGAGAGAGAGAGAGAGAGAGAGAGAGAAAGAATGAATCAGCTTTGTTAAGTTTTTCTTGTGGCTTTTGTTGCTCCAAGACTTCGTTGTGCATGTGGTGCTGAGGTTTGAACTCGCATCCTAATGCATGCCAGGCAAGCGCTGTAACCACTGAGCCACCGCTCCAGCCCCACAGAGCTAGACTTTTGAGCATCTTAATTCTTAGCTCCTATGGTAATAATGGTGATACAATGGCAACACATTGCAGCACACAGCCTGATCCCTGGCTCAGTGGTACCTGTATTAGGTACTCTGCCAAATCACAAGACGCAACAGCAAACTCCTGAACCATCTGCAGAGAAGGGGATAATTTTATAGCCTTCTGGTGGGAGTGTGGGCTGGCATGATATTTCTGGAAAGGTAATTTGGTGGGGAGAATCAAATGCTTTTAAAATATGCATATGCAGCAATTCCGACTCTTAGTATTTGTCCTAAAGAATTACTCAGTTTTTTTTTTCAGAGCAACACTTACATTCTCTGTTTAAACTAGCAAGAAATTGAAAACAATCTAAGTGCTCAACAGTTGAGAATCAGCTAAGTAAATGATAGCGTTAGATGAAGGAATATATTATTACCATTAATATATTGTTTTAAGATTATTGATTGCTAAGGGAGGTATCTGCAATTTCAAAAGAAAAAGAAAAAAGAAGAAAAGAAGGAAGGAGGCAGCCCTGATCTGGGAGCCAGCTGAGTTTGGGAGTTTGCGTGAATATGAATTTGAATACTTGATCCATTGCTTTCCAGTTCTGTGAGTTCAGATAAACTATTTAACATCTCTAGACCTGGGTTTCACTGGATAGAAAATGGGCCACACCTCACAGAGTTCTGATGAGGATAAAGCCCTCAATATATGTGACATGAGTAGGGTTCTGCTAAATAAATATTATACCAGTGCAAAAGAAACTGTTGGAATAGGTGATATTCTTTTAAATTATTTAAGAATAAAAATCAAGAACCAAATATTAACAATAGTCATCTTTGGGCAGTGCTATAATGGGTGAATCTTGTTTTTTCTTTTTTTTTTTTTTAATAAAAATCTCTGTGTTGCCCAAGCTTCCTGAAGTGCCACAAGCCTTTCTTTCATGACTGCTCATGTCTATGATGGTAATTTTAGAGATTCAGCTTCATATCTTGAGCATCCTGTAGTGAAAAGAGCAGGGTGCTGGAAGAAAGCAACTCCCTGTGACACTGAGCTCTTTGGTGAACCTACATTCTCAGGGACTAAGAATCGCTTCATTAGAGGATGGCCATAGTATGAAATTCCAGGATGCAAAGCACAGGGACTAAGAATCGCTTCATTAGAGGATGGCAATAGTATGAAATTCCAGGATGCAAAGCACTGTGCCAGATGCAGGGCAAGAGCTCAACCTATGCTCTTTGTTTCTCCTTCCTTTAGTCCCCAGTGGGACTCAGGAGATAATCCATCAGCTATGATTGAAACATCTTTTTTCCTTCCCACTTCCTCCTGCCAATCATTCCTCCATCTTAACAAAGTCTGCAACATATAATGTGAGTGTGTAGAGTGTGTGTATGAATGCATGTGTGAAAGTGTGTGAGTCTATGAGAATGTATGTCAATTGCATGTACGTGTGTAATTGAGGAATGTGTGAGTGTACATATGCATACGAGAACATGTGTGCATGGATGTGTACCTGTGTTTGTATATGAGAATGTGTCATCACATGTAGATGTGTATTTATGTATGCAAGAGGACTGCTATGCACTGAAGAATTTGGGGTGTGTGTGTGTGTGTTTGTGAGTGTGTTTGTATGAGTAAGTATGAGAAGATATTATGAGCTCCACAGCCCCCAGGAAGGATGCAGACAAGAGATCTCAGGTACCAAGTACCTGGAGAACCATAAAAAGTTTCAGGAACTTCCTCTCCTTCTCCTGGAGATAAGGACCACCTTTCCCTGGTCTTTTGGAACAATGGAAAGAAGTCACCTAAAATGACATAAAAACATAAGGCACTTAGAGGCTCTTCACAAAGTCCAACTCAGGAGGATGCAGAAATCCTGCTACCCAAGGAGAGCAAGTGCAAGAGAATGATGCTTTATCTGAATCACACCCTGGACTAGCAAAAGGAGGAGGCAAACCAGAACAGGCTCACTGGGAGGGCAAGACATCAAGCTAGGCTTTCCCACAGTTGCTGTTGTGGGGAGCCATTGTCACATTCAGGAAGTTGATTTCTTGACATGTTTAGGGGGTACAAAGTCAATTTGGTTCCTGGCTTCAGACCAGACTGAAAGAATGGAACTGGACAACTGGAGGTCACAACCAAAGGGACAGGATGATAGAGGAATTGCCTCAGTGTGTATACCAAAGGCAACCTCACATTGGTTGTCCCAGTGAGGACAGTCATTACCTAGTCAGAAAGACAGGAATGGAGATGTCCCAAGGGTGTAGCAGGGGGAAATGACTCTCGATGGCCAGGTACTAGGATTTCTGCCAATGATTTGTTGTCTCATCCTGACAGCTCTACATCCTAGAGTAACATAGCCAATAGTGGGGCAGGTAATTTTGTACCACAATAAAGGCCACCAATGCCTTTTCTCCTTTATGACCTACTCTTTAATTCCTTAACTTCCTTTCTAGAGTCTTCCACTCCACTTAATAGAGAGTACACCACAGTGTGCTGGTGAAAGGATTTGGAGGCAATCAGTGCAGGCCTTTCCTTAGTGTCCTTGGTAAGTCATTTGAGTTCTCAGAGCTGAGGAGCCTCACCTAGAGGACAGAAGTAGCATGCCCCGCCCCCGGCCCCCGCATGCTTGTCACAGGGAGAGACACCGTGGAAAGTGCCCGACATATTAAAGAACTCAAACAATAACACATTATCCCCATGATCATGATAATCATCACCAATATCATCTTATAGCATAAAGTTTGGATCCTGATTAGAATGCAATTGCCTTGGGATAAATAGCACTTGAATTTGTCCTCCATCAACAGCCTGGTAAATTAGAAAGACTGTTAGACTGGATTACAGTCTCGGCCCAATTACTGACAATTTATGGGAGGATCCCAGACAGTCCTTAATGTCTTTTCCTGCTTTAATATCCTTAAAGTCTATGCTACAGACTAGTAGTTCTCAGAGTGAGAGTGTGTTCCCTGGAATAGCTACATCAGTATCACTGTAAAATTTATAAGAAATATAAATTTTCAGGTCTTATACTAAATGCACTGCCTGAGAGGGAAGGGGAGCCCAAGAGTGTTTCATAACCTCTCCAGGTGATTCTGATGCTTGCTAAAGTTGAGACCTGACAATGTAGACTCTGGGCCAATTAATCCCTGATCTTCTGTTGAAAGTAGATGTAGAAAAGGAGAAAGCACTGGGGCTCCAGGATCTGGATTTTGGACACTAAATGGAAGAGGGGAAGGCCATAGACAGACCAGGACTCTGAAAATGAAAAAATCACACTAAATATCTTCCTGAAAAATTTTCTACTCGGTGCTTTTACAACCATTCTTCTGAAAAGTTCAGAATAAACTTCTATGGTAAAAATTGTGTCTGTTTTCCGTCCACCCATGGAATCAAGGCTTAGTAAGAATTATGCCCAAAGCCATGGAATCAACTATGGCCAGAGCTTATATTTCTCCCCAGATCTCATTAACAGCAGGTAGTTCTCCTCCCTGCCATGTTCAACCTTGGGAGTGCAAAGAGTCACATGGAGTCCCCTGAGCAACCACTGGTGTTCTCTTGTTTTTTCACTTCTGATGCCAGATTCTGTCCAAGATTTTGCTAATGATGTCTGCTTCTAACCCTTGAACTGATAAAAGAATTATAGCTGCATTCCATTCCCCTCTGGGGCCTCTGGCATTGGAGGGACGGGGATCATACTTATTAAGCCAAGAATTGTTCTAATGGGAGGTTTGTCACATCTTCAAGCAAAAAGGAGCTGATTTCATACAAAGGAAAAAGAAAAAAATTACCTAACTTGGATGAATCAGTAGCTTCTTTCATGAAATTTGAAATGTACACCATCAGCAAAACTGGAAGCCATAAAGAAGCACATCAGCAGGGCAAAGGGACACATTGATTTTCAATGATGTGTCAAAATTTTAAAATGTCCAAAGACCATAATAAATAATAATCTAATCAGAGTTATTCCATAGGAAAAAATAAGAATGATCTACAAGAAAGAGTAAATGGGTTTGCCTAGATACCAAATAGATTACAAAGGAAACTGAATACAGAATGAAAAATGCCATCCTAGTGAAATGAAATCTAAAGATTACATGAACTCAGGGAGGAGAAAGGACAGGCACCCACGTGGTCAAACCTCTCATAAAGCACAGGGACAGGCTGGGCAGGTACTCACTGTGTCACAAACACAAACACACACACACACACACAAAACATAAATTCTTTGACTATGCATGTTCTGTCCATGACCCTCCTACAATGATTTCTGGCATACAGTTAGTACCAAATAAATATGTGTAAATGATTAAATGAAAAGCTGAAAGGAGGAATTCTAGAATCTGTGAAGTCTGGGGCCTTGGTCAGAGTGGGCTGAACTGGCCACATCCCATCTGCCTTTCCAGGTGTACCCTCCAACTTTCTGCACCCTACAGTCTCCTCCAGAGGCTGACCTCCAGGGACAGTGTCATGGGCACCCTTGGCCTCTCGCAAAGAGACGCTTTCTAAAACTCAAGAATAAATCAAATACTAACATAACAATAATCATAACAATAAATACCATGGATTGAAGCAGATGTTAACCAACTCAAGAAGGCATGAGAGAAAGTTGGTCTAGTAGCATGAGTTAAATCCAGATAAGATGTAATGCTTTACAATCTAATACTTTTTTTAGAGTTATAATGGGAAGGGGAAGGGAGGGATAAGGGAGGGTAATTGGGGGGGGGGCACTACTGGGGATAATTGCAATATCCAGAATGTATACATATTTTATACACATTTTATATTATTTTGTTAAAATCTTGTAAGGTTGCTCAAAATAAAAAAAATTTTTAAAAAAAGGCATGAGAATCACCCCAAGGGCATGTGAAAGCACAGATTGCTAACCTTTCCACACAGTTTCTAATTGATTAGAACTGAAATAGGGCCCAAGAATTTACATTTCTAATAAGTTCCCAGGTGCTTCCTGATCAAGGCTCACCCTTAGAATAAATGGTGTTGAAATATACTCTGCAAGGCATAGTGCTAATCCCTTGACTTCATATCTAATCTTTATAATAATTCTCAGAAGTCCTAGTATTGTTATTTTTGAGAGTTAATTAACCTGGCAAAAGATAGATGCAAGAACCAAACCTAGTTCTTATTGACTCAAATCCCATTCTCTATTCACTACACTGTGTTGTCCTAATTAAGCATTTGACTCTGTTGAGATAAAGTTCAAGTGAAAGTCATGAAACTACACCCTGAGGCCAGGGTGGTTTTACCATCTGCATCAAACTCCTCTTAATGTTTCTTTAGCTATAAAGGGTTGCTGGGAATTAGCAACTCTGACATTCTGAAAGGAAAGAGAAGCAGCAAAATTGCTTGATTTCACAATTGATATTAAAGAATATCCCTTAATGGGCTGGGAGACCATCTCTAGGGGTTTGTGTTGAACAGCCTCATTCTCTAACTCCACTTGTGACTAAGTACTCTTTTATGGCCTTTGCTAAAATGTCAGCCTAGAGAGACAACTTACACTACAGTCTTAGAGCACACTCAGGGGCTACAAAAGAAGTCACATTCTCACTACAAAGATCCAAAGGGACTGCCTTCCTGCACAGCTGAATAAGCTCTGGGATCTACCCATCAGGACTTACAGCTCTGTCCAATGGGGGAAATCATACAAGTTCACCACTAGAGGGGCCTGGCAGGGGCATCTGATGGAGACCCCACTTCACACCCCAGGGACACTGAAGTCTCTACAGCTTCTACAAAGTTCTCATCATATTCCCCACTAAATAATTGAGGTCTGGAATCTGGGCAAAACAGAGTAATTACAAGTTCTTTTCCATGTGAAGACTCTTCACATGTTAGAAATACCAATTGCTGAGGATTTTTGCTACCAGGTCAACCATTTCTGTTTCATTTCTCATATCTTTAGGAGGCAAGCTTTTCTGAGCTCCTACTATTCCTACTGCTCTTTATGGTTTGAGTTAATTGACCTCATACCACCTCCACCCCACTTACACTCCCTCTTTCTATCACACACACGCACACAATATTTTTTAAATGTAGTGCCCAGCAAAGCTTAATACCCATATGTTGGAGGGCAGAGAACCATCAGCTCTTTATTAAATTTGCACATGCCACTGGAAACCATTATTTCTATCCAGATACATTTTATATTGTTGGTGATGGCATGATGATGATGACTATAGAATAATAGTATCAATAATAATAAAACACAGGATGGTAGAAAGAGTTAGGTAGTCTGTGAGCAAATGGTTTAACTCTTTTATTTGTTACCTGTATTTGCAAAATGGAAATAACATAAAATGTCCCCATAGAAGATTAAGTGCGTAAACACAATGCCACACACATGCCCATTTCTTTCTAAATGTTATGGTCATTCCACTCCTCTCTTATTGTTGCTGGACAAACAACATTATGCCAACAAAATGGAAATAAAAATAAGCTAAGCAAACATGGCCAATGAGCTAGTTGACACAATACATCAAAATTGTTTCCACCAGCAATCGCTTCTTGATTTTAATGTAATCAAATAACAAAACAATTCCCTTCAAAGTATAAAGACTTCAGCCATAAAACCCAAAGCAATAATATTCAGTGGAACAAATAGATTGGAATCAGCCCACATTTATAGCCAGTGCTAAGGTGAAGCATATCAGACCTGGGTACAAAGCAAATTATGGGGCAGAGGAAATGTGAAAAATAAAATCAGATTTAAGGGGAGGCAACATCCTCCCATTCCCTCTGATGAGGAGTTTGAAAATAATCAAAGTTAGCATGATGGCATGGATATTGGTTTGATTCCAAAGCTTACCCTATAAAATTATGAAAATCACAGAAGAAAGTAATTGAAGAATTCATAACGAGATTTGCTTGGCAATGCTCAAAACCCAGAGTGAAGTAATTTAATAAGGGAGGCTCAGAGGGGGCTTTCCTTGATCATTGGACTGTATTATCCCCAACAAATCACCATCAAACAGAATTAAGTGGCAAGGGGTTATTCACAGGCCAACTTAGTCCATTGTATGGTAAATTCTAGAGAGACAGAAAAAGTCCCCCAGGGCAGAGTTCCCTTACCCTCAAGTACTCTCCTCACTGCTCTTGCTGTCCTTGCAACTCAAGCCCAGCATCCTGCTCTTTTAGTCATGCTTATGACTCCATTTCTTCCCACTTTCATTTCTCACTCATTGAACATTTATTTTGTTTGATTTTTGCAAAAGGATAAGAAATTTTGAACACTCATGTACTCTATCCCCATGTCTTCCTCTGTCCAAGATCATTCCTGGAGACAGAAAATGATAGAGCAGGGCACTGGAGACTGGGTGACATCTGGTGAGGCTGTGTGATGTGATGCACATTAGCGTAAGGGAAGGGGGAGCCCAGGAAGGTGCAGGACAGTGATTGTTTGCAGCTAGGCTTGGCGTATTGCCAGCGACCAGCTTGAAAGACCAAATATAGGTGATGAGCACCACAGCTCACAAGAGGGGAGAGGACCTCTCAGGCTCCCTGACTAGAGGCCTGTGAGTGGCAGGTGCAAGCTGAGGCCTTTGACCTCACATCTCCATTTCTACAGATTCAAAAGATAAGGATAAGGGTGCTGGCAGAGAAAGAGTTCCAAAGTCAAACCCCTGGGTCTGGCACTGACTCAGGCTGGATCGCCAGCAAGTCCTTGCCCTCTTTGGGCTTTAGTTTCCTCATCTGTGAGCAGCTATGCTGAAATGCAGTTGAGCTAATGAGTGGGAGAAACTTAACCCACATTTGATCCTCTCCAGCCTTTCCAACAGGAGCCCACTAGGATTAAACTCATCTCCCAACTGTCCAAACATGGATGCAAGGCCATGGAAGGGAAGGAAAACCCTTGTTAAAGCAAGGAAGGAAAGGAGAACATGGAGCCCCAAATCAGCCTTCATCTTCTCAGTGTAAGGTTCTCCTTACACTGTTCTCCGAGTCTAACTCAGTTTTAGACCAAAAGTGTCATGTCCACTTTTACAGACTAGCTGAGCTCTGTGCTAGTAAAGAAATGAACACATAAATGAAAGAATAACTGGTCAAAGACTAGGTACTTCAGGTAGTAAATGCAGAAATATGTATTTAAAAAAGGGATTTTGTGTGTACCACTTCTCACTATTACATAACCGTGGACCTGTAACCATGATCCTCAGGTTCCTCAAACTCACCACAATTTATATATCACAATTTCTGAAGCCAACACCTACTGTGGGCCATGGAAGAAAAGCTGGAAAATAAAATAAAGTTTAGCTCCACTCTACTTCCAAGAATAATGAAGTAAATTGAGGCAAAAACACATGCATACTCGAATACAGATGTACATGTATAAAGACAAAGAGAAAAGGAAATATGAGAAAAGAAGAAAAAATATCAATTTATAAAAAGATTTCTCCTAAAGATAAATCATAAGTACTTTGTGGGAGGACAAAAACAAAACAAAACAAAACAAGAAACAAACAAAAAAACACCAAAACCTGAATGTATTTATTTCGAAAATGAAAATCTAACTCATTTAAGGCACTGCTTTTGGCAATACTCAGTAATATTTTAACCATCAAATTTTAGTTTCAGGAATTAGATCGAAGCAAATACATATAGTATCTGAAAAAACATTAGCCAGGAAGATGTTCATTACAATGTTATTTGTGAAAAATTGGGAATGACCCAAATGATAATTAAAAAGGGAATCTTTAGACAAATTAGATTACATTTATTTGATGAAATATGAGTTGGACAATAAATGATTTTTATTAAGTTTTACAACAATGTTAGAAAAATGGGAGGATAAAATATACTTTCTCTAACATCATAATTATATAAGACTTTGATAGAAGTTCAAAAAAGACTAGACATAAATATGCAAAAGAATGCCTGGAATCATATTTAGGTGGAAAAAAAGATGTTAATTGGATTTGTTCTGCTTATTTTTACTTTTTACTGTCTAGAATATTTTAAGCCTTTCTTAATGGTTTTATTACATCTAAATTATACACATACAGCCTAAAGATTTTTCATCTCAAACTGCTTATTATTTTAACAGTTGATGTGGGTTTGGAGTATTTAAGCATATTTCAAATTGGATTGGACCATAGGTACAGCAAATGAAGGGGGCTCAGGCACATTTATTTGTTCACGGCTTCTAAATCCTAGGAGACTGAGGCCCAAGACCATAAGAAGGGGTTTTGAAGATAGCTAGTGTCAAGCATTAAAAATATCACTACCCTAATTCCTGTACAAGCAAACTACATATTTAGTGGAAATACAACTGGGTTGGGTTCAGAGGGAGTTAAACTGTCTTTTCTCTACCATTCTTATTACCATTGTCTTTCTGCATATTTTATTTCCTGCTTGACAGTGTTCCTCTCATATTCTCATATTTTTATCTTTAAAACAGAAAGGCCATAGAGGCATATGGAGTATAAAATGTGTGTATATGATGAAACTATCAAAGGAAGCTTCCCACCTAAGTGAATACATCCCTGCTCTGTGCCCCCATGGTCTTTTCCACATTAAATCAAGCATTTGCTATCCTCCAGAACTCAACAGGGATACGCTAAGAAGAAATTAAGCCTGAGACTTCATCCTTTAAAAACCTTTTAATATTTATTTCATTTTCATTTTTAGCTTATTTTTACTGATAAATAAAAACATAAAAATTATACATATTAATGGGGTCCTATATAATGCTTGATACATGTATACATTATATAATGTTTAAATCAGGTCTTTTATGTCCCCAAACATCATTTCTTTATGGTGAAAACTTTGAAAATAATTTTTTCTGTTTTTTTTTCAAATGTACAGTACATTTTTGTTATCTCTAGAGACTCCACATTTTGAACTGAGAATGAAAACCTAACATCCAAAATTTAAGGGATGGAGCTAAAACAGTTCTTAGAAGGAAACATATAGCTCTAATTCCTACATGAGAAAACAAGTATAAAATGAATTATTTAAATATCAGCATTAAAAAGCTATTGGTAAAAGAAAATTATAAGCAAAATAAATAGAAGAAAAAATTTTACATAAAGCTAAATTCAATAAAATGTAAAAATATCAGTGAAAATTAATGAAGTCAAATTTACTTTCTTTGAAAGTAAAAACCCTGTTCTTGGATAAGAAGATTCACTATTATAAAAGCATACATTCCCCCCAACATTCTATATACTAAATGTAACAGCTATCAAAATAGCAATAGTATTTTTTTTCTAAAGAAATTGACAAGATGATTTCAAAATTTTAATGGAATTGCAAAGGATCCAGAATTGCTGAAACTACCTTGTAAGTGAACAAAACTGGAAGATTGTTACTCCCTAAGAAATTATAAAACTACCACGATCAGTTTTGTGTTGTCATAATAATAGAAAAATTAACGAAACAATAGAGCATCCAGAAACAGGCCAACGTGGATACCACCTGTTCATTTTCAATCAGGATATCTCATCTATTTGTCGAGTAAGCACAGGAAATTTTAACACACTGTGCTACAATAATTGCCACATCTACGAAAATAAGTAAACTTGGATCATTTTCTCATTCCACACACAATATTAATTTTAGAAATAACATAAAACTAAACGCAAACACTTCTGGAAGAAAATTTGCAATTTCAGATTAAGCAAAACTTCTAGGCAGGGCACAAAAAGGATTTACCATAAAAGAAAAGAAAAAAATGATATATACCTTTTATCAAAATTAAAAATGTCTACTTCTCAAAACACATCATTAGGAAAATGAATGGGCAAGTTACAGACTGAGAATTTTATTTGTAGCACTTCTTTTTCATCAAGGACTTACATCTAGAATATATTAAAAACTCATATAAATCAACAATGAAAAGATGAAAAGCCCAATAAAAATTAACAAAAGACTCAAGTTCACACTTCTGAAAGAAGATATATGAACAAGCCAATAAGCACACGGAAGAGCTCATCATCTCCAGTCACCAAATCAAAACAATATTGAGATGTCTTTTCACATTCACCCAGTATGCTATAATTTAGCCAAAAAGTTAAAACTGGATAATTTAGCCAGTCACAAAGACTGGTAAGGCTAATGATGATCAGGATGCCCAATAACTGGAACTTACAAGCAGTGTGCTACTAGTGGGAGGGTAAAACAGCATAACCACATAGGAGCGTAGGAGGTAGTCAGGCACTTCCACCCAGCAGAAAAGACTCATCTACCGAATAGCTCAGGAATACCACCCTTTTAAATTTAGCAAAGAATGAAACTGCTTTTCTCTTTTTTATATATAGAGAGGGATTTAAAAGATAGAGAGATTGAAAGAAAATCATTTTTTTTTTCCTTCTGGATGTCATTGCTCCAACACTCAGCTGTGTATGTGGTGCTGGGGTTTGATTGAACCTGGGTCCTCACTCATGCCAGGCAAGCGTGATACCACTGAGCCACCTCTTCAGCCCTGGAACCACATTTTTATACAAGACTCATAGAAGAATATTCATTCTGTCTTATTCATAATAGTTTTAACTTGGTAACAAAGGAAATGTACATCAATAGATAACCACATTGATGGACAATGGATAAAGGAATTGAGATGTATTCTTTTTTTTTTTTTTTTTTTTTTGGTACCAGGGATAGAACCCAGAGGTGCTTTAACACTGAACTACATTCTAAGTGGTTTTTTTCCCCTTATTTTGAGTAATGTCTTACTTGAAATTTATACTTTAAATGGAATATTACTCAAAGCAAAAAGGAAAGAAAAAAATAAAGTAAAATATTGATGCCCTCACAGATAAATCTCATAGACATTTTGTTGTGTGAAACAATTCAAACACAAATACGTATATTCTACCTAACTGCAATTATAGAAACAACAAGAACGGGTAAATTTAGTCCATGTTGCTGGAAATTTGTGCTTACATCAGGGTGGGGGAGTGTATGGCAACTGACAAGAGAAAATTTCAAAGGTTCTATATCTTATTTTGAGTGGTGATTATGCAACCATATGCAACTGCCTAAACTCATGAGATGCACACTTAATATATGTGTTTTTTACTGTATGTCAACTATATTGATTGAAAAGACTAAATGCTATTTGTCTTTGTTTTCTTTAATCTTGTTTTCTGAACATATGGCAGTTGCTAAGACAGTATGCGGATATCTACCGAATATGCTGCATACCTCAGGCTACCATCCACACGGGTTCTTTAGTCTTCATGCATTAGTAAACTCATATCTAAGCTGGGCAGGTTCTTCTGAAGTCTCACAGATAGTTCAAAAAGGTGAATTCACTTGCTGAAAGCCATTGATCAAATTTGGTTGAAAGTATAATTTGAACTCACATTTCCTAATTCTTAGGCAGAAACTACTGAATCTACATTTCTTGAATGGATAAATAAGTGAATAAATAAATGAATGACTAAAGAGAAGAGACCATCCAACCTGTAAAATGGAAACAGAGCTTTTACACAGGTACAAAAAGCATTGAAATGAATGATCATCTGAACTGAGTGGCTGGGAAGGAAGGAAGCTTCCACACTGATTTGGAAGCAGAGAATGCACAAAATTTGTGTCTTGACATACTATCACCAAGAGTACTGCTGTTCTTTCCAGTGTAGAGAGCTGCTAAAGGGTCCGAACAATACCCTTCCCATTATCTGGGCTGACCTTCCTTATCTTTGAATCAAGCATCCCCAAAACATAAAAAAAGTGCCATTCCATGCAGGCCTTTCCCCTACTCAGCAAGAACTCCCAGCATACCAAGGAACCAGGGTACTGCTCACAAGAGGTCCCCTCCACACCACACTTCTTTGAAATGGAAGGTGCCATGGGGTAAAGTTCCTGATTGTTCCATGGAAGATTGCAGGCCTTCCAGAGCCACAATTCCTGCCCCAAGCACTGTCCCTGACACTCAGCAGGGTGTGTGTGCAAAGAAAGCAGCCCCCCTCCCCGGGCAGAAAGGAAGGGGATGAAAACAAACGCAGATGCTGAAAGATGGTGCCAGGGCAAGCATTAGAAGGTAGTGGAAATAAATAAGATTTGTAGGCCCATTTTCTCCCTGCATTTGCATTAACACTTTATGACCTCAGTGATATTCACTGAGTGGAAAAAAACTACCCTTGGTGAAGACTATTGGCCTCAAAAGCTACTTCTCTCTGAAAAATACTATCTCCAGCCACAGGGTCTGAGACAAGCGACTCATCTATTTATTCAAAGAGCTCAATGAGCTGTAAAGATTGACATTTAAACTATTACACTATATTCTAGTTGACAATGTTATTAAATATTAGGTCTGATTTATGGAAAGGCTTAATCAATTGGCAGTCCAGGTCAGTCTGGCACTGCACAGAAATTGGGTTATGTTGGATTTTACTTGATGGAGTTGATCAAGCTACAGGAAAAAAAAAAAAACACCAGGAATATTAAAGTCTGACTTCATGTGACATAGTTATTATCATATAAATTTGAACCACTTCCAGCTCAATTCTGCATTGCAAAGTTTCTCCAACTGATAATTTTAATAGTTTGGAAATCAAAAAATAAAATCACATACTTAACATAACCTCTGCTATGACACGGCAAAGGAAGGTAAGAATTTAAAATTAGAAACCAGATGTATATCCTGCTTCTTTGGTGTTAAAGTGGAAGGAAAAATAAAAGCACAAGTGAAGAGTATGTAAAGAAGTGGGAACACATTGAGGGACAGAAAGGGCCATGTCACCCTATGGGCAGAGGCAAGGTTGGCATGAAGATGTGGCGACTATGTCACTTTCTCCATATGTCCCTGGGACCTTGTGCAAGTCACTTAATCTCTCTCCAACTCTGGTCCCATTGATCCCATTTCTTTTTTCTTTTTCTTTTTCTTTTTTTTTTAAAGAGAGAGGCACAGTGAGAAAGAGAGTAAGAAAGAGTGAATCAATTTTTATTTAGTTTTTCATGTGGCCTTTGTTGCTCTGAGACTTTCCTGTGCACATGGTGCTGGGGTTTGAACTCACATACTCGTGCATGCCAGGCAAGCGCTGCAACTGCTGAGCCACTGCTCCAGCCCCATTTCTACATTAAGGAAATAATAACCATCAAATAGTTGGCTGAAGATGCATACAAATGATTTGGCACAGTACTTGGTGCACAGAGACTGCTTATTAGACTCCACAACAAGACTAGGCAAAGTCAGAATGAAAGCTGAGTCCCAGATCAATGAGGAAGAAGTTCCTAGAGTTAGGCCTGGGAAGGATGAGAAAGGCAAAGACTATGTTCTATTAGATGGTGCAAGTTAGAGATGGGCTATTAAAGGAGCCTGTGAGCTATTATAGGATGTAGAATAAGATTACAAGATATTAGAAGTGTCTACAGACTATAAGATGGTGCAGAGCTCAGTTTAGACTGTCTTAAAAGTGGCAGGCTACAAAGGTCAATACTCATAAATCAATAGCTTTCCTATACACTAACAATAATAGTACAGTAGAAGAATCAGGAAATCAGTCCCATTCACAATATCCTCAAAAGGAATAAAATACTTGGGAAATAACCTAACAAGGGAAGACAAAGACCTCTACAATGAAAATTATCAGACATTAAAGAATGAAATCCAAGATGACATAATAAGATGGAAAGATGTTCCATGCTCTAGCTTAGGCAGAATTAATAAAAATGGCCATTTTGCCAAAAGCACTATATATATTCAATGCAATCCCCATCAAGATACCAATGTCATAGAAAAAGCAATTCTCAAATTCATTTGGAACAATAAGAAACCCACAATAGCCAAAACATTACTCAGTAAGAAAGATGAAACAGGTGGCTTTGCTATACCAGATCTAAAACTATACTATTGAGCTGTAGTAACAAAAACAGCATGGTATTGGTATCAAGATAGGAATGAAGACCAATGGAATAGAATAGAAGACGCTGAGACAAACCTACAAATTTTTAAGCATCTGATCTTTGACAAAGGGGGACAAAATATTACATGGAGGAGAGACAGCCTATTCAACAAATGATGCTGGACAAACTGAACAGCCACTTGCAGAAAGTTGAAACTAGATCTTTATCTTTTACCTTGCAGGAAAATAAAATCAAAATGGATTAAGGAACTAGAAATTAGACTAGCTACCTTGCAACTGCTGGAAGATAAATTAGGATCAACACTCCAGCATTTGGGAATATGCAAAGACTTTCTCAACATGTCTCCTAAAGTGAAAGAAGTAAAGTCAAAAGTCAGTGAGTGGGATGTCATAAAGCTAAAAAGCTTTTGCACAATCAAGGAAATGATCAAAAATTTCAAGAGACTTCCTACAGAATGGGAGAGAATCATGGCCTGTGATTCTTCTGGCAGGGAACTAATATCCAGAATCTACAAAATCCTCAAAAATTTTAACCTCAAAAACACTAACAAGCCAATCAATAAATGGGTCAAAGAGCTGAATAGAAACCTCTCAACAGAGGACATTGATCAAGCCAATGAATACATGAGAAAATGCTCTAAATCACTAGTAATCAGAGAAATGCAAATGAAAACTACATTAAGATTTCACCTCAAACCAGTCAGATTGGCAAAAAATGAAGATTGTAAACAATAATAGATGCTGGAGGAGTTGTGGAGAGATAGGAACATGAGCACACTGTTGGTGGAACTGCAGACTAGTACAGCCCCTCTGGAAAGCAGTGTGGGGAATCCTCAAAAAATTAGGGATGAACCCACCATATGATCCAGCTATCTCTCTCTTGGATATTTTTCCAGGGCAGTTGGAATCAGCACATTATAGCGACACAGCAATATCCATGTTCATAGCAGCTCAATTTATAATAGTTAAATTATGGAACCAACCCAGATGCCCCTCACTGGATGAATGGATCCAAAAACTGTAGTATAAATATACCATGGAGTTCAACTCAGCAATTAGAAACAATGATATTGCAGCCTTTGAAGGTAAATGGATGGTGATGGAAGAAATCATGTTGAGTGAAGTTAGCCTAACCAAGAGAGTCAAGGGTAAAATGTCTTCACTCATTTGTGGAGGCTAGAGCTAGACCCAGGCCTGTGTGAAAGGTCATCAACCCTCATGTATTAGACCCAGCAAAGGCGTAGTAACACAAACATAGGGCATTCATAGATATGTATTGGGAAGGAGTGGGGAGAGGCAGGGGGAGGGGTAACGGTGGGAGAATAGAGTGGGATCTAGGGGGTAAATCTAATTTAAGAATATAGGAGCATATCATATTGTTACATTGGATGTATTTTTGATTGTACAATAACTAAATTCCTTAATAAAAAACAAAACAAAACAAAAAAAGGATAGATAACAAATATTTTAAATTTTAAAGGCCATATAGTCTCTGACACTACTGGATTCAGCTGAGGTTGCAGGACCAGACATAAATGTTATATAATCAATGGACAGGAGTGTTTTCCAATAAAATTTTATTTACAAAAACAGATTTGGATCATGGACCATGGCTTGCCAGCACCTTGGTCTAGTCCATCTTGGGTCCAAAAAGTGTATGTGACTGAGATAAGTAAAAGAAGTTCCTCTCCTCTTTCTGTGACCCATCACTCTATGAGAAGGCTACCAAGATACAAGCATACAAAGAACCCAGAGCAATTCTCCCTCCCATCACAGAATCTACAGAAGGTAATTTGTTAACTGAGGGCAAGAACTATGTCCCTGCTTAATCTCTTTGTTCAGTTGGGCATCAAACACGTGACTAATTCAGGAACAAAATAGTGTTTATTCAGACATACAGGAATACATGCAGGTTTGTTGTAAAAATTGTGTGTTACAAAAAAAGAAAAAAAAATGTGTGTTTCAGTCTTTTAATAAATATAATCCTCCCTCCTTCCAAATCCCTTCTTGCTCTCTTCACCCAGACCCAGTAAGCTCTGTATTCCTTCTCTGAATGGCACTGGCTTGAAGAAGAGGATCCCAGTCATGTAGCAACCATGACCAAACCTATTCCCAGTTTCAATACTATAGGAAAGTGATTGTCTTTTGCTACGCAATATCCCACCTAAATTGGTTTCAAGTCATTAAAGGCTGCAGTACTACAAAGTAAAATAATAGCAGCTCCAAGATTACCCAGATACAAAGCTCCTTCACTTTAGTACCAATTAGACACTGCTCCACTATCTATACTCTCTGGAAATGGAGTTAGAATCACCAAAGAGCAACTGGAAATTAGAAGTGTGTGATTGTCCTTCCATGGCTAAAGAAGTTTCTGGAAGTCCATTAGCTCCTCAGCTTTGCCAGGATACCTGCACTGCATAGAATCAAGCTCTGAGGTTTGGAGAGACTGCTTCTACCTCAGTGTTAGTCTCAAGCCACATTTTCCTACTTGCTGGATTTTCCTTATGGTTTCTGTCCACACTTAGGGCATGACCATCTCCAGCCTGGTGTTCTACAGGACCAGGAACTTATAAGGTGACTTGAATCTATTATCTGGGGATGTGGGGAGGGACAGCTCTACAGACACAGGAAAGAGGAAGCATGTCAGCCCAGAAGCCACCCAAACACACATGAAGAAGAAAGATTCAAGACTGAGTCCCAGCACTTTTTCCAATTAAAAAAAATGTAGTAAACTTCATTTCCTGACAATAGTTTAAATTTGCTTTTATGACACTAGTTTTAAAACCCTTAATATCTATCTAGCACTGGGAGTTATGTTTTTCCTTGGGCATCCAAATGCAAGAGGGAGATTTGTGACTCCAAAGTCAATTTGGGATTCATAAAATGACTCTGTCATAAAAGTAACACATCTTTTATACTGGAAACGATAAGATACTATACCAGGAAGCTAAAGGTGCTAGTAAGGAATCCATTATTTGCATCTTTCACTACTTCTTATACTGACTTATTCAGTATAAAAATATCCCCTTTATTCAGTAAGCTACTAAATACCACCAGATAGTGAACAATTTCTAACATGGCACCAATGGACTAGGGATGAGGAGGATGAGGAGGAGGCTTTTCCCAGATGACCAATCACCAGATTTATCATCTTTGGTGTGGGGGCAGCGGCTTAGTGGTGTACATTTGCCTTCCTGAAACAATTAGGGCAGGCATGCAAATCTTGTAAGCGGAGTCAAACTCTGCCTGACTTGGTCTAGGTTTATTTATTTGAAAAAGCAGGTAGATGAAAATAATGGTATTAATCACAACACTTGCTTTAGGGCATCTGTCCATTTGTGCAGGCAAGTTCTTCTTTTGTAATTAAATCATTTACTACTTATCATAATGAGAAATGGAAAATAAAAGTAAAACTCCTGCTAGTCTAAACCTAACATTGACTCTGACTTACATCCAACAATACGTTTCTCTCCTTCCTGTTGCTTGGCATCTCCCATCTGTAGCAACCACCATGGTGAATATTGTATTTTATCATTACTTTGGATGTGTATGTGAGTGTGCTTTATACATTTTTAAAAGGGTAAAATGGTGTGTGCTATTTTCTATTAGTTGATCCATATGAAATTGCCTGTGCTGTTTCTTTGCTCAATATTACTCTGCTAAGATCCACCTATACTATTCAATGCAACTCTAGCTCATCCACTTTATTGCAGATAGTACTTTTTACCCTGTTAGTGGTCATTTGGATTGCTTCCAAGGTATGGGCTCTACAAGAAATGCTACCATGGTTTTTCTTGTCTCCAGGAGTGCATGTAGACATTTATTTTGGATGGATACACAGGAGTGGAATTGCTGGACTGTAAGGTACATGATATTCCATTTTATAAGAGAATGACAAACTCTTTTCCAAAGTGGTTGTACTGAACGCACTCCCACCAGCAATTAAGCACCTGTTACTTTACATCCTATCCACCACCTCTCATTTTATGCCAGTCTAATTGGTATAAAATGATGTATCTTTATGGTCTTGATTCGCATTTGCACGCAGATCGCTAATGACTTCGAGCATCCCTTCCCATGATTATCAGCCTTATGTATTGCCTTTTCTGTGAAAGGCCTGTGCAAGTCTTTTGCCCATTTTTCTACTAAATTGCTTGAGCTTTTCTTATTGATTTGTAAATATTTATGATATATTCTTGATATTAATCGGACATTGGTTTTATGTGTTGTAAATATCCCCTCTTTAAAGTGTCTTGTGATAAAGTAGCTATCTTTTCTTTTATAAGAAGTGGTTTTTTGGAGCATGTTGCAATGAATCTTCATAAGATCCTCTGTGGATGGTGCATTGGTGCTCTCTGCAACAAAGAAGGCCGGGAGAGGGAACACACAGGCCATTCGGTGTAGGTCTCACACTTGCAAAAGGCTTTCATTCAACTTTGAGCTACCTCTGAATGAGGTCACCTGCAACTATAAGGTTTTGCTGTCAGGGAAGAAAGGAGATCCTGCAGCAAGAGACCAGAGAACCATCCTTTGCTGTGCACTAAGAATTAAGAAGACCTAATAAATATTGTAAGCAAGAAAGTATTGCAGTACATTGAATTCTATTATTCTGGCTTAATGAAAACATTCAAAACACATAACAACATGTATGTTTTAGACATTTGAGTCTCTATGGAGACTCCCAATTAGGAAGTTGCCCAGGCTTCGCTCAACTCTGAGAAATTCCAGACAGGAAGAATGGCATATTCCATTCACACTGTGGGTGAGCTGTGGAATAGGAATTCACACCCAACTGTCTGGCTTCCGAGCCTAGACTCATTCTGCTACTCAGCACGGCTAAACAACAAGGAAAAGTCCCCCAGTCAATGGCTATGTGAGTACAGGTTCCCAATCCCCGGACCCACAGGACTAAAGCCATGCTCCACCTTGAAATCCATGAACTTCCCAATCAGGTCTGAGGCCCTGTACCATGGATGCCCTGAGACTCTCTTGGGAGGGAGGGGGTAGCCAGTTCCTCATGATCTTTTTCCTCTTGAAGAACAGGGCAATGAGCTCTGGTCGCCCCAAAATTTTCTCCAAGCTGTCCTTACATGCAATAAGGCTGGGTCATCACTGAGTGCAGAGAAGCATAGCAGTGTGTGTGTGTGTGTGTGTGTGTGTGTGTGTGTGTGTGTGTGTCTGAGAGAAGGTTCTACAAGAGGCAGTGGGGAGGCAGCATGGGAGAAGGATAAGAGGTGAGAGGTGACACTGAGGCCACCGAGTAGGGAGTAGCTATAATGCAGGCCTTGAGGCTGCATATCTTTTCTATACTCCTCATAAATGACCTCAGGGCCATCAGCCACCATGTGTGGGGGGTTGAGGTACCTGGAAAGAAGGATACCTCCACCAGCATTGTCCCTACGAAACTTGCCTTCATCCCACCACTTTCTTCTTCATTGACCTTCACGGGTTACACAGAAGCATATGGCAGAGAGGTGCTAAAACCTGGGCTTGGACCCCAGGAGTCAAGGAATCAGTGCCTAACTAGAAGTGTGACTGTGTCCCTGCAGCTCATCTGTATAATAGGATGATACTGCTCAATGCAGGTCATGGTAGGAAATCAACTGAAATAAAGGCGCATTGTAGAACACACTGCTGAAGCGGGTCATGGCCTCTATCACCCTTCTTTGCTTTGACTCTGGCCTCTTCCCACTTGTCTGCCAGAGGTTTTGTCCAGTATGTGCTTCATCCCAGGCTTGTTTTCCTTAATATTACCTCCAAAGCACGCCTCTTCTCAACAGCACATCCCCAAAGATGTGACCAACCCACCTGGCCAGCCTTTGCCCTGTGTGTTCGTGACTATCCCAATGCCCTGGCTGACCCACCGTGTGTCTACCTCTTCTAAAGCTTCTCTCCCCCAACTCCCTCCACCTCTTACTTGATACTCTGCTTTTGCTTTTGCTGAGTGTTCTCACCTGTGCTAGGCAGGCCCCTCTGTTCCACTATTCCACAGGCCCATGAGAAGGGAGGTCCAAGACTCTGACTAAAATACCTGCTCCCCCTAACTAGCATCCCTCTGGCAATTCAGAAGGCACCTAATAAGCAATCCCTCTGCTTCTGCAGTCAAATATGGGCATCCACCTAAAGAATGTGATGATGGATTATCTTGCAGATGATAAGTGCTATTCACAGACAGATGCCTCTGGGAAGGTACTCTGACGTAGGGGACAGTCACATCCAAAGCCCCATATCCTAGCATATGTGCTTAGGCACCACTCCTGCCTACCTTCCTGATGCCTTCTGAGGGATTGGACACACAGTTGTCAGCCCCTCCATTCTTGCTGATGGTCCGCCAGAGCTCGGCAAATGTGTTGTCCTGCTCCAGGGGGTTGGTGCCCTTGGCTCGGAAATACTCATAGACAGCAGAATCCCGGACGGTGCCATAAGACATCTCCACTTGTTTGGACAGGTCCTGGAATGTCCTGAAATGCAAAAAGGCAGCGAAGCATGGGTACATTCTGCACACTGCACATTGCAGGGATATAAATGAGATGCAAATTCCTCCTGAACTCCAAGCCCCACCATGTCCCACAATCCACCTTCTTCCACCCATTGTCCAATAGCACAAGTCCCTCACGATGGAGCAGGACTTGCTCTCCTTCAATCTACCATATGGATGCTTCCTTTGTGCATATTAATTCAATATTGCTACTGAACACATAAAGTCAGGTCCTGTGCTGAGCTTAAGGAATAAAAAGATAAATAGATGTGATCCTTGCTCTCAGCAAGCTCAGAGTCCAGCAGTTGAAATAGGAATCTGGACAAATAATCACAACATAAGAGTCAGGGTAACACAAAGTGTTAATTACCGAAGATCTCCAACTTGAACACCTATGGAGGCTGTGCAGGAAAGAACCATATAGGAAAGATGATGACAATGACAATGACTGGCTCTTGACACTTAGTTCTGATGTGGGGCAGACACATGGTACAAGATTGGTACAGTTAAAAAGCTTTCCTTTCAAAACCTGTAGATATTCTAGGGTTCCAGCCAATTACTGACTTTGATCACCAAACTCCAAATGATCCCTTTTTCAAAAAAATAAAGAAAACTAGATTTTTACATGAGATTTTATGATTTTCAAACATTGGCATTATTTAAAAGTTGCTGAAGTTAAAGCACTTCCAAGGGCCTGACGTAGGTGGAAGAGAGGTGCGTCACTGCTGGTAGGTGCACATTGGAGGGGCAGAGTGTATTAAGAAGACTCATTAGCAGCCTGAGAACAGACATCTGAGCTGGGGACAGAGGAACAGGCTTCTTTCTGAAAGTAGAAGTCCCCATAAACCCTTCCTAAACTGAGTATGTCCTTATGTTTAAAATGTGTTTAACACCCCTACCCTACTATCACGATGGCTTAGCTTAGCCTTCCTTAAACACCTTCAGAAGACTTCTATTAGCCTGTAGTTGAGCAAAATCATCTAAAACAAAGCCTATTAAGAATAATGTGTTGGGGCTGGAGCATGGCTCCACAGTTTGGTGCTTGCCTGGCATGCACGAGTATAGGAGTTCAAACTCCAGCACCACATAAACAATGAAGTCTTGGAGCATCGAAAGCCACATGAAAAACTAAATAAAAAATTTTTTTCTCCTTCTTCCTCTCTCTCTCTCCCTCTCACTGTCTCTCTCTCTTTACAAAAAAAAAAAAAGAAGGAAAAAAGAATAAAGTTTTGGACAGCTCATGCAATTTATTAGCTATCTGTATGCATAAAACCCTAGCAACATAGTACTCTGCAGAGCATTGGTTCTTTCCCGCGTGGCTGTCTGGGAAACACAGAGGCTGTTGCCGCCCATCATCATAACAGGATCATACCACATATCACTAGCCCAGGAAAAGGTCCAAATTGCACAATTCAAAGTGCAATTTCTACTGAATGCTTGTCACTTCCACACCATCTTTTTTTTCATTAATTTTTTTTTATTTTTGAGCAACCTTACAAGATTTTAACAAAATAATATAAAATGTGTATAAAATGTGTATATATTCTGGATATTGCAGTTATCCCCAGGAGTGCCCCCCTCCAATTACCCTCCCTTATCCCTCCTTCCCCTTCCCATTATAACTCTAAAAAAAGTATTAGATTGTAAAGCATTACATCTTATCTGGATTTAACTCATGTTACTAGACCAACTTTCTCATTGTCCAGGGTCTAGACCCCACCTCCACAGATGAGTGGAGACAATCGACCCTTAGATCTCTGGGTTAAGCTGATTTTACTCATCATGATCTCTTCCGTAACCATCCATTTACCCTCGAAAGCTGCAATATCATTGTTTCTAATTGCTGTGTAATAT